>CM060248.1:89831421-89981421 GCA_030684275.1 Acipenser oxyrinchus oxyrinchus | reverse complement strand
ACTTTAAATGGTGACTGCTCGGGTTTGTACTCAGTAGTTTTAGTGTTTCTGCAGTGTTCAAGTTGAAAGTGCAATATGCAAAATAGAGATAGTATAACCACAGAGAATGAATGTGCATGCAGGTTTGATTTAAAAAAACAAAAGGTTCAGTTAACCCAACCTGAGCTCTCATTATAGCGCAAAAAACATTTACTTCAGTTTTAACTAAATGATTGTTTTATGTTGCGAACAGTATAGAGATCTGGCAATTAAAGTACTGCTGTGTTGCAGTTAAGTTGGTAAGAACTGGAATGAGCTACTGTAGAAAACTGTATGGCATGGACATTTCTTCAGGTGTGGGGCAACTCTTGCGGTGATCTAGAATGTTTGTTACGCAGCCAACAATAAATATTTACACAGGTCCCAAGATTCATCAACTGGAATGTCGGTCCAGACATTCAGTTTGCTGTTGATAAGCATGGTGGTGGTGGGGGGCAGATAATGATTAACCTGACATAAATTATTACATTTACATTTCAAATCAAAAAAAGAAAAAGAAAACAACAACATTGGTTAATTTAAAATGATATCATTTGCAACTTGAATTAAGAACCCATCAATGAATGGAGTGTACATGATACATGTCCATTTGCGGGTCAGACCTGTTAATTCTGCCTGGGACTGCCTAGGAAACTCACACTGTTCACCCTATGCTGATTAAAAAGGAGGCAGAGGTTGACAAATTCATAGATACATAGGGTTATTTTACCTGATTGTAATATTACTGGTGGATCCTGAAGGACTGAAGGTTGACAGATTCTGAGGAGTTACTTTCTTTGACTTGCATTGACAGGTTTGTGTGGGAGTTACCTGCATGTTGTTTTTGTTTGTATCCATTCACAATTTCAGCATTCTGTGTCTGAACCATCTTGCTGTTTTCATCATTTGCAATGAGGTTTGATGTGTGTTTAAAATAATCAACATGTGGAACTGCTGTATGTAATCATATTAAGCTATTTTTTTAGCAATAATACATTACCCAAAGTAGCAGACATTGCCAGTTAGATAATTTCCCATGTTCATAGTTTAGCATCCAGACCTAAAGGGTTAAAACAGGTCAGTTCTCCTCTAAAAAATAACTGAACCCATTGTATTTTTTTGTATCTCAAAATGTTTCCTGGGTGATTCACTCTTTTAAAGTGAGGATCCATCTAGAATAGTAGCAAAACAAACAAAAAAATAAAGTAAGTAAGGTGTGGCATTCGTGAATAAAGAAAGCCTAAAGACGCAGTGTCAGTGAGATTTTTTTATTTTCTTGCCTTGACTTTACAACCTGGAACATAAAAGACAAATAAAACAATGCACATGTGTGACAGAGAAAGAATGAATCTTGGTTAGAAATCTCCCTCCCAACCTGTGAGGGCGCTGTGTAAAGGGAACAGTGTGCCCCGGATTGGATGGTTTCACAGTTCATTCCAGGGTCAGTCGGAAGTCAGCCATCCAGGAAGGGGGCGGAGCCAGAGTACACCAAGTCATCACCCGAGAGGAGAAGCGATGTGGCAATCGTAGATTGGAGGAAAAACGATTGTACTCGCTAACCAAGGGGGCGTGGCTGAAGGTACAAAAGGTTACGGACGAACTGCTGAAGGACTGTGATATACTGTGAGTGTTTAGTGTTTGTTTGTTTTGTCGTACTTATTGTAAACGTTTGTTCTTGTTAGACGGCTAACAAGTACCAGGAGCTGTCGCTAAAGGCCAGCACTAACCTGGACAACACTGCACTACTGTTCACAAATAATTGTATTTCACCACTCGCACTTAAAAAGCACTCACTTTGGACTTGTGACCATGTCTGAGTTCTGTGTGTGTATTTACTGTCATTATTATTTCGGGACTGAACCTGTGGGTTTTCCTGAGCAGTACACATAGCTGTGTATTGCCAGTGATTATTACTTACAGTTGTCAAGTGACTTTGGATTATAAATAAATCATCATTGCACCGTGAATGTTGTTGTTTGTCACTACTTGAGCACCACTTCACCTCTACACCTGTGCACTGCAAACCACTTTGCCACAGCCTGTCAACCTGGGAGTAAAGCGGAGAGGCTGAGCAGCGGTTACTGCAGGTGAAGGATGCAAAGACTGAAAATGTTTAATTACTGGTTGATTAAGCAGTTTCACACAGTCCGTTTACTTCTAATTACACACATTAAAATGGGTAGTATAATGATTTAAACAGACAAGATACAAAACAAAATGTTGAATTAAATCAATCCATAACAGGTAGACCTCTGTTGCAGCTATATAATAACAACAGTCAGGACCTTGTCTATTAGAATCATTATTGTTTTTTACAGAGCTTGCAGCATGATGCATTTACACTGAAGCTGTGGTTCAGCCCCGAAAATTTCAAATGAAACTGCACTCAGGAAACATTTAATCCAGAGATTATGGTATCATCCATCGATAGCCTTTGATTCTGCTTGTCTTCAAGTAGATGCTTTGTTTCAAATCCTTTTGTGGGTTTTTAATATCTCTTTTCGGCGCAAGAAAACTGAATTTTATAAGTGTCCATCAGTGCAAAGCCAGGATAGCCTTTCTCCATTACAGTTAATTGAGTTTGTCCTTACATGTCATCAGACCGCAGCTCTTATCTAGGATGGCAGGGATGTGAGTGCCGGGGTTCCTGCAGCAATCCCAGGGTGTTAATCTCACATGTCACTCTGCAGCATGTGGTGCCACAGTGAGCGACCCAGCCTCATGAAGTTACACCACAGATCTTGAGTCCCTAGACTCCTGTTTTTTTTTTTAAAGCATAGGATAGCTGTACATTTAGAGTAGAGATGCACTTATCTGAACTATCAGCAGGTAATAATAAAAGACAGCCTGTTTGAAGTACTCTGATACGCCTTGCACCCACGTTAATCTGGATGGGACGACAGTGTTAGGGAGTAGGAACAGAAGAGAATGGAACAATGGCCTTGGTTGTCCTCTTTCCCTGATAATGCACCTTCAGTTCAGTTATTTATCCCAGTTTAAGGTGCATGCAATAAGAAAATAAATGTGGATACACGTCAAAATATAGGTACGTTAACTGCATGTAGTTACACTGCAGTTACAATTTACTAATATTTACCTCGTGCACCCAGCAGACAATTCTGTGATTGTGAGGCTGGAACTCCATACATTAGCAAGATATTAAAAGCTATATATATATATATATATATATATATATATATATATATATATATATATATATATATATATATACATACACACACACAATGTTTTGTATCAATTTAACCTCAATACTAGAAACTGTGAAATGCTACCCAGTTTAGAACTATTGCCAACAGAAGACTAAATGTTTTTACTCCAACTGGAGAGATGAGCTGCAATCTTTTGTATACAAGACATACCTTTTTCAACGTATGATTTGCGTTAAAATGTTTTTCCTGGTGGGAGCTTTTAGCTTTTCATACAAATAATTTATGACAGGAATTTCAAGGTTGCAAAGTATTATCACCTGTATTCAACATATAAATATGCATGTTATTTACTAACCATTTTGGTTGCTTAAGTCTTTCTTGCCAGGTGATTATATACATTACAATGGCCAATTGTGCTGTATTGTGTTTATTGTGGATTTGGTATATTTTATTATCTTGTAATTGGCCAGTAAGGAGTGTGGGTTGGTACACTTGTTAGTCAATGAGATTATTTATGTTCTTTACATTTCATAAACAGTATTCACATTTAATCATTATGATATTTAATGAATTATTCTATATTACAAATCAATATGTTCAAAACAAAGGTATTTTACATACACTTTAAGCCTGAATTCCTTTATTAATTATTTTCAACAGGGCACAGCAGTAGCAGTAGCAGCAGCAGGGTAATAATTTATGAGTGTCCACGTTGCTGTGGATAATGCTTACATTAAATAGGCAGGGGAATGAAGGGCAGGTAGTGTGGCAGCAGCTTTGCCACTGATGAAAAGTGTAAATCATTAGCATATCCCTCTCTGGCTGACTCCCCCCTCTACTGGCACTCTGAGGGATGAAGACATGCCGTTTTCCACTTCAGCGGCTGGCTGGCTGGCTGGCTGGCTGGCTGGCTTCCATTACTGCAGCCCCCAAACATTACAGTATGATTTGCATGGTATGTTTGTCTTTGCTAATCAAGCTGCGTTGCTCTGACAAGGCCCGCGACATTGGACATGCCTGTTCTTCTAATTAAGGTGCTAATTGAATTAAATGGCTGCGGTAATGAGCAGATGAGCAGCATAAAAAGTAAAGCCAGATAGGCCAATTAACAAAAGAGCCCAGCTTAATTATAACATTTAAAATACATGCAGCGCTGCACTCTAATAGTGTTAATTGTTACAAGGGGAATTTATGATAATTGGTTCAACAACAGGAGCGCAGAGGGGCCAACCCTGGGCAGAGCTAGTAATTAAAAAAAATAATGCGGTGCCTGGGTTAATTAACTCTTGATTTACATACAGGGTGTGGGCGTGTGTGTTTATTTTAATGGTTTTTGTTTATGCATTATTACATGTCGCTTTTCTACATTGTAACTTATGCTTAAACAGCAGGCATGTGCTTGCTGCAATTAATCTGATATGCCTTTCTTGTATATATATATATATATATATATATATATATATATATATATATATACACTACCATTCAAAAGTTTGGGGTCACTTAGAAATTTCCTTGTTTTCCATGAAAACATACATGAAATGAGTTTGAATAGGAAATATAGTTGACAAGGTTAGAAATAATGATTTTTAATTGAAATAATAATTGTGTCCTTCAAACTTTGCTTTCGTCAAAGAAATCTCCATTTGCAGCAATTACAGCCTTGCAGACCTTTGGCATTCTAGTTGTCAATGTGTTGAGGTAATCTGAAAAGATTTTACCCCATGCTTCCTGAAGCACCTCCCACAAGTTGGATTGGCTTGATGGGCACTTCTTACGTACCATACGGTCAAGCTGCTCCCACAACAGATCAATAGGGTTGAGATCCGGTGACTGTGCTGGCCACTCCATTATAGACAGAATACCAGCTGACTGCTTCTTCCCTAAATAGTTCTTGCATAGTTTGAAGCTGTGCTTTGGGTCATTGTCCTGTTGTAGGAGGAAATTGGCTCCAATCAAGCGCCGTCCACAGGGTATGGCATGGCGTTGCAAAATGGAGTGATAGCCTTCCTTCTTCAAGATCCCTTTTACCCTGTACAAATCTCCCACTTTACCACCACCAAAGCACCCCCAGACCATCACATTGCCTCCACCATGCTTGACAGATGGCATCAAGCACTCCTCCAGCATCTTTTCATTTGGTCTGCGTTTCACGAATGTTCTTCTTTGTGATCCGAACACAGATTCGTCTGTCCATAACACTTTTTTCCAATCTTCCTCTGTCCAGTGTCTGTGTTCTATTGCCCATCTTAATCTTTTCTTTTTATTGGCCAGTCTGAGATATGGCTTTTTCTTTGCAACTCTGCCTAGAAGGCCAGCATCCCGGAGTCGCCTCTTCACTGTTGACGTTGAGACTGGTGTTTTGCGGGTACTATTTAATGAAGCTGCCAGTTGAGGACCTGTGAGGCGTCTGTTTCTCAAACTAGACACTCTAATGTATTTGTCCTCTTGTTCAGTTGTGCACCGGGGCCTCCCACTCCTCTTTCTATTCTGGTTAGAGCCAGTTTGCGCTGTTCTGTGAAGGGAGTAGTACACAGCGTTGTACAAGATCTTCAGTTTCTTGGCAATTCCTTGCATGGAATAGCCTTCATTTCTCAGAACAAGAATAGACTGACGAGTTTCAGAAGAAAGTTCTTTATTTCTGGCCATTTTGAGCCTGTAATCGAACCCACAATTGCTGATGCTCCAGATACTCAACTAGTCTAAAGAAGGCCAGTTTTATTGCTTCTTTAATCAGCACAACAGTTTTCAGCTGTGCTAACATAATTGCAAAAGGGTTTTCTAATGATCAATTAGCCTTTTAAAATGATAAACTTGGATTAGCAAACACAACGTGCCATTGGAACACAGGACTGATGGTTGCTGATAATGGGCCTCTGTACGCCTATGTAGATATTCCATTACAAATCTGCCGTTTCCAGCTACAATAGTCATTTACAACATTAACAATGTCTACACTGTATTTCTGAGCAATTTGATGTTATTTTAATGGACAAAAAATTTGCTTTTCTTTCGAAAACAAGGAAATTTCTAAGTGACCCCAAACTTTTGAACGTTAGTGTATATATATATAATTTACGACATTACGTATTTGCCTTCCCACAGAACAAGGATATTTAACCCTTTAACTGTTTAGTAACTGTGCAAAAAGTGAATAATCTATATGCAGGTGCAGCAAAGTAATTTCCAGAGAAATCCATCTAAATGAGATGAGCTGTATAAACTGACATAAATGTATTATTTATACATTTATTTACTGATTTTAAATTGACTCAAGGCAGGAGCAAATGAACAGGATGTAGTAAAAGCATGCTTTAAACAGAGAGTTTCTTCAGACTAACAAGCACAGCTCTGGCCAAAGGTTGTGCATCACCCTGTAGAATTAAATAAGTTTGCTTTATTAAATCAAATTAAACCTGCTGAATAATGTTTTAAATGATGTCTCAATTCTAAAATTCTAGGTGATGCAAAACTTTTGGCCATAGCTGTACCTTGTGGGTCTCATTTCCAGCTCTTTTAACTGGTTTATTTTTAATTTATTCTCACCTGAGGACACCACACTGAAGAGGCTGAAAAGCTAGATTCTCAAAAGCTATTTCCTGCAAACTGTCATTAGCACACATCTTTTAAAAAGGAAACAAAATGCTGCAGTGCTTACAAAGGTACCACGAAATGTTCCTGTCAGGACAACTCAGGAAGTCAGCACCTCCTCTCACTATTTTTTTGAAGTAACAGAAATGCTTATTCAGTGCCAAACATGACTGCAGGATAGGACACTGACCTTAAGCTTAGGGTTTCAGTGTAGGGAGAGGATTATTTATTGTTTCACTAAAAATAATATGATAGCCAATCAGAATGTAGTGTCCTGACAGGAAAATTTCATGTTACCTTTGTAAGGACATCCAAAATGCAAGCAATAAGTTGCCAAACCAGAAATTAACAGATATTTTATTTAGGGGTTTGTACATATCTTAATAGTACAAGTTTGTATTATTATTATTATTAGTAGTAGTAGTCGTAGTAGTCGTAGTAGTAGTAGTCGTAGTCGTAGTAGTAGTAGTATTTTTTGTATTGAATTTAATGTTTTCTCCTGTAATGTTCTAATGATGATTTGGAGTAAATAGCTTTGAGAATATTATGTATGATGTATTATGCTGACATTTGCACTTCGACCAGCATATAACATTTAGAGGTGTTCATGATACTGTTGTAACGGGGATATGTTCTAAAAAAGGGGAAAATTAACTTAAAAAGAAATAATACCAAAACTGGAGAACATGCAGATATATTCTGACCCTGATACCTACCAAAGCAAGGTCGGGGGAAGGGTAATTCATTTACGTGAATGCTGCTGTTAGGATTTTGGGTATATTTCAAATGTAACATTTATTATTTTGGTGTCAGTTCAATCATACTTTTATAATCTTTATTAATGAAGGCTATTACAAAACAAAAGGTGGTGATTAAAAAGAGAAAAAAAATCACATTTATGGATTTGGATTTATTGGGTGGGGGTCTTCAGTTTGGATGCCTAAAGAGCAGAAGTTTGTGAATCCCTTACCCTACAGCATGCTATGGGGTCTGGTGCTAACCATGGTGTATAAGCTTTGCTTTATGTTGTCTCATCTCTGGAATGTCAGCATTGTTTTTATCCAGGTTCTTAGAATAGATTTACCCTAATGTTGCTGGAATAAAGGGCCAAGGCTCATTTACTAATGCAATTTGAATAGAGGATAGTTTTCCAATCTTCTTTCATTTGGTTCTCAATTGAACTTCTTTTTCTCTCTTTCTCTCCTCTCTGTCTTTCTCTCTCTGATGGCATGATTAGACGTTAAGAGAGCTGTTGGAGATTAGTCAAGCACAGAGACCGTAAATTGGGAAGGATGTTTTATCAGAGCACGTCACAATATATGAAAGCAGATGTGCATGTGCTCTGAGCTGTACCGTCAAATTACTGTTATACAATAATTTAGGCCTTTTTGATTCTCGCAGATTACTGCTTCCACTGATCATGCTGTCAAATCAAAGTGAGCACTTCATTCCGCTTTTATTCATGCCAGATCTGTTTTGCTTTTATAATGGGCAGAAATTACCGCTGCACAAAGAGGATAAAGACATTGCCGTGATAGATAGGTAAAAGATTAAATGGGATCTTTATGACTTCTTTGGCCATCAGTTTTGACTGTGTGATAAGAGTTGGGAGCTGATTTGTTCTTTATTGGAAGCAAACATTAGCCTGGGCCCACTGGAGCTCACAGTGATAACATTCATTTAAGGTGGAACTTTCCATCATGGCCGCTGTACAATTTTCCGTACTTTGTTTTTTGGGGACTCCAAAAGGCAAAAAAAAAAGAAAACAAAAAAAAACCAGCTCTTCAGGGAAAGTAAATGTTTAATGTACTGTATATGGTCTATAAATATGACAAGGCCTGTGTTTCACCACAACAGTGATTTATTTTTGTATGTACATTAAACAGAATTCCAGAGCAGTTTGAGAACCACTGCAATACTAGTGTCCAAATCTTATTTTTTTCTATATATAGCTGACAAACCTTAGCTAGGGTAGTGTAAGATTAATTCTCATCGGGGGCTTGTGAAAACAGATGTTAATTAATCTTTTTCCTTTTTTTATACAGCACAAGCACACTTTTCTGCCTCACAAAACTCAATGACTGGCTCATGTAAAGCATTTTGAAATGATTGCCATGAAAGGCAGTTTTTTAAAACTAAACCCTCCCAACAAGTATTAGCAGCCCAAATGCTTGTATGAGAGTAGTGGGTAACAGTTTACATGTCTCTAATGACTGTATATTTAGTAGTTACTTTGTAAATGCATGTGTACTTACACATAATTACAATGTTATTATGCATAGTTACAATGTACTTAATGTTTAAATCTTTCTGCATGATATATATAAGTAAACAATTGTATGAGAATTGTAATTATGTGTACATTGTACTAAGTAACTTAATTAGAGACACAATGTAAAGTAGTGTGCAGTGCACTGTAACATATTGTACTGTAAGATGGCGTTATCGCAGGGGTGTCCTGGCTGAGAGATGCCTTTTTCCTCAGTATGTTCTGTGGGGGAGCACTTTTGAACACTATTTCATGCATGCTTTGAAAGCCTTTTTATGGACAATAGGATTTATGTCCTTCATTTAGATGTACCTAATTGCTTGGTAGTTAGCATAGATGCCTTTGAATTGTATGTTGTAGGTCTATTGACCAAGACTACTGTAGATGTACAGTGCGTCTATAATGAATGATCCAGCAAATGCTTGTCATTACTGCCTTATGAAAGTAGCAGAAATCTACTTTAAATCTTCAGATAAAAATAAAAAAGTATAATTACCTATGTAACCCATGTGTGTTCCGTGCAAAAAAAAATCCTATATTTAATCTACATGGTACAGGTGCCAGAATATGATTCATGAAAACATGCAGTCTGTGATCACATTGAATCTTTGACTGACATATAGTTTCTTTATCCTAGACATTTTGCTGCATTCATTTAATTAACTACAACAACATCTTTAATCAACTCATTTTATAACGTACTATAGGTCTGACACTGGTTTACATCACTGGTTATACTCCCTACAGATTATCATTATAAAAATGCAATGCAGTATAATGAAAAATAGACAAATAGCCCTTTTGCCAATTTAAAACATTTAGCACATGCATGTATATCATTTACTGGTTTATTCTATTGTGGCTAATGCATTTCTATAAACCTATACTTCTTTAATGTTTCTCTGATTAAATAATAATAATAATAATAATAATAATAATAATAATAATAATAATAATAATAATAATAATAATAATAAAAACAGTATACCGAACAAATCGAATAACTTACCGGTATTCATTAATACAATAAATATATATATATATATATATACTATAATTTATGACTATGTTTTAATTTACATTTAATTTACAGGGTTTCAGTTTGCTGTTTTACTACTAAAATGTTAACACAGTGCCTGTAATATCCATTGCAAAAACAAAGAATACAAATCTATTTGGACATTCATTTTTCAGCAAGTTACGAAATACAAGGCAATATGTGGCAAAACACAACAGCTATATTTAGATGAAAATGACCGTAAACAGTCAATTATCTTATTGTTTCCTTTTGTTATTCATTCTGACATTTTGTCAACAGATCTGGTACTGGCTCATTCTAATTTAAGGATAATAGGTGGCACATTATCAACCGTATTGACATTTTGTTAGACTTTGCAGCAAAACCTGCTTTTGAAGTAATCACATTGACAAGTCTGAAACATCACAGTATCATTTGTATTAACAGAATGCATAAATATTATGTTTCATAAGTCAAGTATTACATGTTCTCACAGATAAGACACAAATTAGCATTCCCATTCTAAGGGCTTATGTTTTAAAGTTTGTTCCTGGCAACTAGGAAGATTGGCTTCCCTTAAATGTATTTGTGCAGTTCAGAACTGTGACATAAACGGAAACACATACTGTAGAACACTGCTGTCCTGCAACCATCTTTTTAAAACCCTGTTAAATTGCATGTTATACTATACCTTCTTATCCCATGCGTACTGGACCCCAAGTTCCACCTTAAAAGGGAAGATTAAAAAAGAAAGTACTGTATGCAGATGAAGGCATTGGCACTTCTGGTGACAGATACTAATGTATAAATCAGCGGTCCAATCCAGGCCTGGACTGCTGATCATGTTCTTTGCAGAAATGTCACCTGTTCCCATCTAACGATTTGCATAATTCAAAGCTTCTCACTCGTAAAATACAGATTAAGAAGGGATGCAAAGAACCATTCTGGAACCATAGAGCCATTTCAGACCCACAGCTTTTGCTATTAACTCAGTCACTGCCACCCAGTACGTACCCTGAATCTAAACAGAATGCTATTAATTATGCACAGTTGGCCACACTGATTATATTATTAAATGCTTCTCATTTGTCTGTAAATGTACAAGTTCATGTATCTGAATTGACTAAAGACCTACAGTGTGGTACCAAGCAAAAAAAGGTATTTACAGTTTACTACAGACTGCTTGTTTGATAGTGTAGTGTAAAAAGGGCTTGGAAATGTTGCTACATTAATAAAATATTTGTGGTCACGTAAGACAGTTGTACTAATCAATAATTAGGCAAACATTTTTATTTTTTTTAATATAATACATATTCATGTTAGAGAGTAGTTACAGCAATAAAATAAAATTGACCACAATAACAATACTAGCACAACTCATCTTAGTTTAATTTATAAGTCTGACTACGGCAGTTCAGAAGAGTTACACACTGACCAAATTCAGTTCGTTCACAGGTTCTTTTAAATCAGATAGGCAGCGTGTATTCAAATACAGAAGCGACAGTGGAAAGGACCGGGGCAAACAAATACATTAAAATCAACTGGTTTTATTACAAGCAATTGAGTTGCATACATTCATAACACTGTTTTGATGACTCGTACCAAAAGCATCTTTAAATAACTGCTGAAGTCATTTCAAAGACTTGACAATTTCACACACTATAACCATGTAGACACCATCAAAGCAGATGTGTGGCAAGATCATGCAAATCCAGTGATTTAGTCTCAAAAAGAGTTAATTTGGAAATCTACAGAAAAATAATTACATTGTTTACTGTGCCATGTTCAAACAGTAAATAAACAGCTTTCCAAAAACCCTATAGTACAGTAGCCCTTACTAAATAAAATTGTATTACTGTAGATTGTTTAGCAGAACAATAGTGTTCTACAGTATAAGAGTATTAAGAGTTTACATGGTGTGACAGCGGCTGGCAGTGAATGAGTTAACAAGCGTGGCTCTACTTGACCAACTTGCAGGAAAGTGACACCTGACTCAGAAGTTCTGAAGTAGTTCACTTATTAAAGCTGCGGGACCCCTCTCAACCCTGCGACTGCACGCTAGGATTGCTGTGTGCTCCTTGATAACTCACAGCTGCTGATAAAGTCCACTGGTAATGGCTTTTTGCTAATGAGAAAAGTGCCGCTGATTATGACAAATAGCCTTGGACCAACAGGCTAAGCTGCTACACAGGCTTCCAATTGTTAGTCTGGGTGATTTTTGCATTTCATTATTCCTTTACTGATGTACAGCCTCCATTCTCGGCATACATTTGAAATCGTAGTGTATGTCACAATTTTAATAACACTTCTTTATCTCAATTTTTTCATAAGAGATTGAACAAAGGCCTATTACAAAAATACTGTTTTAATCTCTGTGTCGACGAGCAGACTAGAAGCAATGTATTTAACCTGCAGTATCCCACCCGAAGTCTAACTCACTTTTAAAAAATAATAAAAAAAAATAAGCTACACAATGTTACTCTTTACCAGGGAAATAACATAATTAATGCAGAGTTTTAAAAAATACACAGGCAGGGAGGTCACCTGCTGGTATTGCACAGCTAAATGTACCAGACAGAGGACACACAAATGAAATATTATATTCCGGTATTTGAGGTTGTTTTAATTATTTTTATTTAATTACCAAGGTAGTTTTTTAAAATTAGCACCATTATCAGTGGTCCCTCTTGTCTTGTGTCGAATGTGTTTTGGTTCTTACTCATTTTATAGGCTGTGTGGTCCGGTGGTTAAAGAAAAGGGCTTGTAACCAGGAAGTCTCCGGTTCAAATCCCACCTCAGCCACTGACTCACTGTGTGACCTTGATCAAGTGATTTAACCTCCGTGTGCTCCGTCTTTCGGGTGAGATGTAGTTGTAAGTGACTCTGCAGCTGATGCATAGTTAACATACCCTAGTCTCTGTAAGTTGCTTTGGATAAAGACGTCTGCTAAATAAACAAATAATAATATATACTTTAATTTAATATATAATATGTACTTTAATTTCAGGCATGGAAAAGCAGTTTTACCATTAAGCAGTTAATTATATACTGTAATATACTAACGATTAGATACTGTAAATTATATACTTTTAATGGGAATAATAAAAAACTGGGTTTGCAGGACTTTGATATTGTCTGCAGTTTTTATATATTATAGATTCAGCCTTTCTTAGATTTTTTGTCTGATCTACAGCTATCAGACCATATTTAAAGCATGAGTGTGCTGGTAAGAGTATTGCAGTACTATGAATTCACTGGTCTGCTCATCCTTCAAGAGTACATATTTGTGTACAGTAAGCATGTTTGTGAGTGTGTAATTACCAGTATGCAGCACTGCACCTAAACATGAGACCTGCTTGAGAATACTGTAACCATACTTCATCTAACAGTACCGTAGCACGGTGGGAGAATCTGTGTGGGTAAAGTGCAGTCAGTTGTACCTTGTTTGGAATGAAAGGGAAAGTCTAAATACCCTACTTGAAATGATAATATAAAATATTCCATATTGCCATAAATAGTAGAATATTTCAGTGCAAACAATAAGATTTCTATGTTATTAATATTTTGTTGAAGTCTGTATGCACAGACAGAGTCACATTTAAATGAGATATATCACTTTCAAATTGGTCCTATAACGGTATCCTTTTCAGTGGCGCTAATACGTCTTGACACAGCAATCCAAAGATTCACTTTAATTTATAATTGCTCTGAAAGGTAAATGCGTCCCCAAGGTCTGGTCAATTTGAATGTTTCTCATGAATGCTTGCGTAGGACTTTTGTGACTCCTCTGCTATACACACAAAATAAAATTAGACATTTTATCCATTTAACTTTGGCAAAAACAAACACACACATACATACACACACACACACCGCACATTAATTTACAAATGTGATTATTATGCCTGCGTTTGCATTTTTCAATTTACCGTTTACACCGTTGTTTAAGTGTGTGCCTGTGAGTGAGTGCTGTGTGTGTGGGAGAGGGGTTAAACAAAAGGGTAAAGCTCATAATGAGATTCTTGATGTGGAACAGTCATTGAAAAGCTTACTTATCCAAATAAGACTAAAATGTAATCCATTATAACTAATGACCATAAAAGGGATCAAACAGTGTATCTCCCAATTCCTTTTCCCCCCCTTGCATCCACCCCACACATTTTCCAGACATGATGAAGAAAAAAAAAATTTGCCATTATTGTCCCCTTTCAGTGTATTTTCAAGGTGCTGACATAAGTGAGAGGGCTCTCAGGTCTCCCTATCGTCCGAAAGCAGAAGCTAAACAATATTAGCCAATCATTTTTGATAGATGAAGCATGGAAATTAGTTCCAGAGTTTAACTGATAACTGAAACCACATAGTAACATTCCATTATGGCAGCCTTAATTGATGAGCTCATTAAGCCCATTATTAGAGAAATTGATTTCAAATAGGCACTAAAAACTGCCTGGCAAAAAAAAAGGAAATAAAAAAGGTGAGAATATACCATAAAAATGCGAAGAAAGCAACTAAAATACATAATGAAGCAAGTCATTTTATAGGTTTGTTTAATGAAATCTTCAAGATCTTATTAGTTGCTGTGCAGAGTTTCTAACATTCATTTTATGTACTAAAACTCCTCCGTACATATCAGTTACATTAATGGCTGCTTTGACTGTGTCCTAATGTGCGGCTATGCTAGTAATTAATTAATTAACCCTACCTAAAGCAATCAATTAGTTAGTCATGTGGAATGGGCAATTAAAGGTCTACAAAGTATGCTTTGAACGTGGCCATAAAAGAGGAGTATAGTATGTAGAGGATGATTTAAGACAGCTTTCTACACAGAATAAACCTAAATGTGAAAGAGCAATAGATAAATAAATAAATAAATAAATAAATAAATATATGTAAAAGTAAGGCCCTTTTAACTCGGTGCCATTTTGACGTTGACTGTACATATTTTGGGTTATTTTGTGGGGGGGTGGGGGGTTATATTTAAAAACAACGTCTTTAACAATAGTAGGTAGTTTATATTTGTTGTGTATTATTAAACATTATACTATGTGTAATGCACACTATATTTAATGAAAATTTAATAATGTTATGTGTTCTCAAAGAGTTTTAATTTTAAATAATGAATAAATAAACTCTGTAGATACTGTAATTTAAAGATGCAGCTGTACATATTTCAGATGGATGGTTACCTTTTGCGTTAATGGTGGAAATGTCATTGCTTTTTAAAAATAAAACAGCTTAGTTGATAATATATCATCTTTACCACTGCAGTAGTATCAGGTGCTTCTAGAATGCAATAAGCAGGTTTGGGGTTTGTTTAAAACTGACCCATGTGGACAACAGTAGACCTAGCCTGAATTATTGCAACAGTGTAATGCATTCCAAATTTGAGGGGCACACAAATGCCTATTGTTACACTGGTTATAGGTATCATTAGTGCAGATTTTAAAGTACCAAATGAGAAAAGCTAAATACAACTGACATTACTGCAGTGCAGTACAGTGCTATGGTGCAAACTTAAAATACTAAAAATAGCCATATAGTAAACATCCGCTTATCACAGTTTTTGATCTATTCCAGCTAGGTTTTCACTTTTACCAGTGAGAGAAGAAATGTGATGACTGTACGAGATTGGAACCCAGAACATCCTGCAGTAGACTGTTATTGTAGTACCTAACATAGAGAGAAAAAATATATAGACCCAGGGGTGCTATAGTACGTAGCTTTCCTATTAATGTGGAGTTGGTGCTATTGTTACATGCAACTAACCTTTCTGTAAAAAAAATTCCATGTTAATACAAATAATTCCTGTCTTTTAATCCATAGGTAGTTCATCTCCACTTATATATTACAGTTTATTTTATGTTTTTAAATTGGTTCCACCACGCATTGATAGAAATGATGTAGACATTGTATCCTGAGCCAGGATTACACATTTAGTGGAAGTAGACATTCCTTCCACATAATGGTGTCTCCATCTCTGAGGGGCTCTTATCTGGCAAGAGGAGAGTCCTGCTGTATTGAAACCACTAAAATCCCGCTTAATTGAATTTCTTTTTAGATGTACAAGCTTAGTGGCTTTTGGCATTCAATTTAGTTTGGTATTCCTGGGTGTTTAAATTTGAAAAAAAATATATATGAAAGGTTTTCTTACAAAAAGAACTAGGCAATACTATATTTATTAATTTTACAGTTATTATATTATTTAAATGTGTATTTTGTTGAAATAGGGAAATCTACTAAAAAAAAGAGCCCTATCGCATTTTTTTTTACTTTGCGTTTTGTGTAAAATGCTTTCTGAGTAGAAGAAGCTCATTCAAGGTAAATGTACTTTGCAGGGAACCAGGCAACACATTATGATTGCACCCAATATGTGGTCATATCTTGCACAACTGATATATTTATTTCATTGACAACAAACTTTTGGAAATTGAGTGTCTTAGCCAATATATGACTTTACCAGATGTTAACAGATTGAGTTGGGCCAAGATCTTGTCTGAATATGAGGTTCATTCATCCTTGAAAATGCTAGTCCCAAAATGTATGAACGATAAGCTCACCCAGGTGTGAATGTAATTTCTACATAGATAGAGACATAGATATAGTAAGTATAAAGAAGAGTTTCAATTGTTCATTAAAAAAAAAACAGTGAAAAGTAATTTATTGGACTTACATTATTGCAGCTTGTTCTAGTATTGTTTTGTAGAAGAAATATATTGAGGGGAGGCCATGCATGCTCAGGTCAAAACTGTTCCCTTGCTGGCCTGGTCAAGTGAACCTTCTTCCTAAGGTTTCGACCTCTAGTCAATAACTTTTAAACAAGTTTCTTCATATCTCCTTCAGTCTCTGCTTGTATAATTGTACTATTTATGTATCTATTTTATAATGCATAATGTTTTTTTTTTGTTTTTTTTTTCATTTTTAGCACGGCAACTTCTCAAACTCCACACAAACTGTTTTAAAATTTCTAAAAATGTAATTAAAAAATCCTGACCGATATTATAATTTTGGGATGCTTATCATGAAAAGCGTTTCTTATAAATTCAACGTTGCTGTCGAATAAACTGAAGTGAATGCAGCCGAGTTATGCTTGTGCAGTAAGTGAATATAAAGGGCGCTAAAATCAACCACATTTCTGGTACTGCTAAGATTTCTGGCTGTGAAAATTAAAGGGGTTTACATTATGCATACGTTTTCGATAATTTTGGCAATGCTGCATTGGTGATGCATGCTCGGTCCTCGTGGAGGAGGGCTTTGTCAATAATAGGTTATTATGTGTATATGCTTACTGTTTTATGTACAGAAATCAAATAGAAATCTAAATATTTTGGTGATTAATTTATATAACACGTGTTCCCAGTATTCATTTAAAATATAATGTTCAGCTATAAACAAATAAACAAACAGTGCTGTTTCATCATACAGTGATGTTCGTTCTGTTCCATATGCCAGCTTTCTCTAAATGTCACATAGCCAATTCTTCAAGATCAAGAACAATTCTGGAAAAGCCATAGGCTCATATGAACTTACCAGAATTACAACGAGACTGGGTTCAAAATGTTCCCAGCTTCAGTTAAGTAACAAAGACATTTCTTCATGTTTTTACAAAAGCTGCTTGCCGCCTTAGAATCTATTATACTTGTTTCCCTAATTTATTGCTTCTAACCCCTGATAAACTGGATGTTCTAACACTCACTCACTCACAAATCCTCCAGATCAACGAACCATCTCAACGAATCCAATAGAAAATCTATTCTAATTCGCAATTGTCACTGCTGGACATCCAAAGATCTGCTCCAACCTTCATCTTCTAAACCATCCATCACAAAGGAGTCCTGGAGTCCTGTCAACATACTGCACTCCAGATGCTTCACCCCACTCAAGGATGTCCTTCTACAAACCACCACTGAAACCAGTTCCTTGATCCAGCATCAGACCCCTGCATCAGAGACCTTAAACTTCAATCTCAGGGTCATGTATTCTGTACATTTAAAACACATTAAATATTGTACTAATTGTATTAATTGTCTTTTCTGCTCCTTATAGCTACCACATGGAGATATCTGGCCTCCAGACCCAGATTTGCATCTTAGGACCCGCTGTTCCTGGTTTTCTGCAAGACTTCAAGACCTCCAAAAAAACAGCCTTTCTTCATTGTACTATTCATGCCATTCTTTCATTATTATTATTATTATTATTATTATTTGTTTATTTAGCAGACGCCTTTATCCAAGGCGACTTACAGATACTAGGGTGAGAACTATGCATCAGCTGCAGAGTCACTTACAATTACGTCTCACCCCAAAGACAGAGCACAAGGAGGTTAAGTGACTTGCTCAGGGTCACACAATGCGTCAGTGGCTGAGGTGGGATTTGAACCGGGGACCTCCTGGTTACAAGACCTTTTCTTTAACCACTGGACCACACAGCCTTCATGATTGGAGCTGCAACCACAGCTGTTCAGCGAAGTTCCTGTCATCAAAAAGCTTGGTCGGTGTTCTTCAGATGCATATGAGATTTACATAAGGAGCAATATTAACCCTTTAAGGACTGGGATTGTGTTAACACGATCATACTGAAGTGGGCTTCTAGGACCACGATCGTGAAAACACGATAAAAAAAGCGCTTTGTTATGATGACTCACAGTACCACCGTACTTTGTAGTACCGGCTTATAGCACAGATCAATGGATATGGGAGGGACTGACGTGCACTTCCTGATAGGTTTTTTTTCCTGTGTGATGTCACTGAGAGGAGCATTTAATGTCTACAGGGAGGAAACAGTTTACAGCAGCTTGCAGAGGCAAAAACAGAAACAAAACATGAAACAATGACTTGTTTAGAGCTAATAAAAAGGGGGAAACACTGTACATCTGATGTATTTGACTTATAATTATATTAGAACATTTATTCTGTCTCGTGTTTTAATATATATGTTTTTACAACATTTATAAATATAAAGAAACAAGTGGATATAAGCATATACTATTTAATGAACTAAATGTATCAGGTAAGTTTTTTTTTCCTTATTACTGATAATAATGGAATTAATAACTATTGTTTTATTTATAAATATTTATTTTGAGAAAATAAATCATTGCTAAAGACCCTAAGAATAAACGTGGCAATCACTTAGGTGAAACAATGTCTTGTAATTTGCCCAAACATCAATATTTTTCAACACAACCTTCAGGAAGTATTGGAAGGTCCCTGGGGTCTTGAAGTACTTTATAATGTTCCCAAGAGTGTTCCGAAAAAAAGGACACCATTTCCAAGAGGCTACTGTAAAAAATAGATTGTCAGTGAATTTTTATAGGGAGCCAAAAAACACCTGGGCCTGGGGGAGCATCCCACTGAAAAATGCTTGGTCCTGAAAGGGTAAAGACCTTCTCATTGCCCAACAACACCTGGAACCTGCATCCTATTGAAGGACTTTATTCCAGGATCCAACCCTACCATATCCTTTGTTAAATGCTATATGATTAATATGTATAATTATACTATCTTTGGGGTAGGCCTGGAGGGGAGGCGGCTGAAGGTCTAGGATTTTTTACTTCCTTCCGTTACCTTCGGTCACTAAAAAAATTAAACATCACATTATGTGATATCACTGATTTTTTGGGGGGAGTTCACTATTTTTATTTTTTATATTTTTTGTGCATTTTGTTTTTGACAACTGTTTTTTGTTCACTGGGATGAACACGACGCACTAATTTTTAGCAAATAGGGATTCTCCTCTAATTTTTAGCAGGCGGCACCATAATGCTCCGAAGGATGAGGCTGTGCTCCAACTATTTTTATTCTACTTTTTATTTTTCTTCAACCATTGTTTGGGTTCAATATTTTTGGAATTCTGTAAGATATTCATAATAAAGGTTGTTATTTAACACAGGATTGTCCTGACTGAATGTGGTAAACACAAATAATATTGTGGGATTTTAGTGTATCCCTTATCAATATGCTGACGATCTGGCAGCAGCTCATCTGTTTTATTGTTGTACATCAGGATTAGCCTGTGTTCATAGTGTTAAGGGATTCAAACTGAACATGAGAATCAGATGCTGCTTCTTTAAACTACAGTCACAAAAAAAGAATGCAATGCACCCAATGCAATTTACAGAAATAAAACATATTAATGAAATAATAAATAAGAAAGTTTAAGAATTCTTACTAATTAACAATGTAAAGATGCCCATAGCTCAGAGTAGGACAACTTCTCAATTCTTCTCTGACTGGAACTTATATTAAGGACAGGCCACACAATCCTCAGACAGGCAGAGTAACAGAGTAAGATAACCCTCAGGTATACAGTTTAATATTTCTCAAGAGTCTGGAATACAGATGGACCGAATGAATGCAGAGGTAACAAAAGAGTGCTGGTACGCTGGAGAGAGAGAGCAAGAGAAAGACAGAGACAGAGAGAGAGACAGAGAGACAGAGACAGACAGAGATAGAGACCCCATCTGGAAGTTATTGATATAACATTAGGAAGGGTAATAAGCTTCCAGGTAAGAAAAACAATGGCTTGTTCCCAAGAACAAAATGGGAGTGATCATAGTTGTAACAACATGTATAAAAATGGCCTTGACTGTCACTTAAAAAGTCATGAAAATATATATCTTATGTTAAAGTTATGGATAATGTGTCAATCAATCAGAACTTTGACATTCAGCCTGGGGTAATAAAACCCTTACATTTCAACTTGACTCGCATTGTCTTTAATTCACAGTCACTGGTAGTCATACAGATAATTCACAACCCAAAATATGGCCACACTTGCTGGTTGTTTAAACGATTTACGAAGATTCAGTACTGGTTGCTACCAGGCAACTTTAAATGTCATGGGTCTGGAGAGCAAAGTGGAAAAGTCCTTACATAGGATGCTTCTGGAGCTTGGTTCAAATCTAAGCAACAACAACAACAAAAAAAAGATATATAATTATAATTTGTAGAAATAGGTTCATGGGTGTAGAGTATATCAGTGATGGTGATGCTTATGTTTGGATAAAAAACTGGGGGGGAGCAAAAAAAGAGTGTTCCATTAGCAGTACTGTTTAATATTTTTTAAAACGGAATTATTTGCACATAAGCAAGAGCACCTGCATACTTAACGGGAAGTCTTTTTCCTGAATTTTGCCTGATAGGTGAACTGCCACTCTTTTCTCTTATCATTTTTTTGTAAATTGTTTGTGTTAAAGGGGGTCGCTAACATAGAAACCCACATCTGTAGCTCTGCCGTATCCCACCTAATTATTAACACATCAGCTTTGCAACCTTCTTATACTAATAATGACTGTTACTGAAAAGAAATATCAGTCTGGCGAGACTGGAATCCTGCAGGAAGGGCAGCACATTACATATTTACTCTTCTATTTCAAAGTGTTTCTCTAGCTGACTGACTTCCTCTTTAATGAAACCCTTGACTGCTTTAGTGGTGAATGTGATTTAAGTACAGTGGAGACAGCTATGATTCACAAACTCTGTTCTGCTCCAGCACGGACTGCGATCTTGTGCCTCTTCATGCACAGTTGCCCAAATGGCAGTTTAATGGTTTGCTGTAAAGGCTAGTTATTTTGTATCTATCCGCTAGAAAAGGGCTAATGATGATAAGAGAAAGAAAAAACAAAGCAATTGCTTAGATCTTCATGTCCGCCAAGCTACTTAGCACACAGAAAGAGCCTTCAATTCATTATTTCACCAGCCCAGTGAAGCACTCCAAATGCATCTTGTTAAAGTCTGCAACAACATTCAAATGTGTTAGTTTAAAATGTATGAGCAACTGCATGAGGCAGCCTTGTAAACCTAAAAGAAGGAAACATTTTTACAATCTCAAAACAGAACAGGCTTGCACCTGGTTCTTTTTCCCTTCTTTTAAAAATGACCCAACACACAGATTGGCAGTTAAACACTTTTACGCACACTTTTAATGAAAAATAAACAAACCAAACACCTAGCTCCTTTCAGGAGCACTGACTAAACACTGGAACAGCCCTGTCTAGCCCAGGAACCTAAGCTGTTTGCCTGATACAAAAACATAACACAGTTTTACAAAATAGACAATATGATTCACACACAATACTCAAACTATTCAATGACTGCTTCAGTAGCAGGACACACAGCCTCTCTGCTTCCTCCAGACCCAGCAACCTTGAATTGAAGGATCTGTGAGGCTTATATGCCTCACAGGAACAGGTAACAGGCTCAGGAAGCTGGCTTCAATTTACACTAATTGCCAACTGCCAAAACAATTAAAGAATTAACAAAACAATTGCCACACGTTTGCATGTGGACTTTTGCAGGGAGGGTTTTAACCCCCTCCCGGCCAACTAAACAAACACTCCCATGTGCAGGGAGTGTATATTTATTTATTTATGAATTTATTTATTTATTTATTAATATATTTTTGTACCACAAAAGTAGCATTTCCAGACAGGAGATTTTCAAATTCTGGGTTTAGTATATATTGCATGCAGTGAAACCGCTGTCACAGCAGCAATTGACTTCAAACCAAAATAGCCTCACCACAGTGATGCCCAAACAAAATGTAATTTATTTGTTTAACAACATTATGTTTATCATGTTTTTATTTCAGCACAGATAACTACAGGTACATACAATCGATTCTTGCCCATTATTTTATAGACCTGCTTTATGTCAGTTAGAAGCCAAAAAACATTTAGTCAGTGTGACAGGGATGGCTAAGTGGTGACGTCAGGCCAGATACAGGAAGAATAACACTCAGGCAGTACTGTGGTGCAAAGGCGTTTGCGCCATTTTATTTTAACAAACACAAAAATAAAATAAAAGGTTTGAACAAAAAAAACACTGCTCACAGAGCAAAATAAAAAAGATAAACAAAAACAAAAATCAAACACAAAACACAGGTCAGGCTGAGCAGATTGCTTTCACTGATCCTATGGTTATTTTAATCACCGTTTCTTTCTCCTCTCGTTCGCTCTGTTCCTCCTCTAAACACCCACACCTTGCAGCCTAAGCTGCAGGTCTTTTATATCATGGCCGAGGGGTTAACTGGCTATTAATCCTCTCATTACCCCTCGGCCATAGTCTGCACAGGTAGAATTATTATGTGTGACTGCCAGCTAATTCAATAATCACCAGCTGACAGTCATGCATTCCCACAAGGTATTTTAAAACAAAAACAATACATCATGGCGGACGGCACCTTGCTGGTCCTTGCCGAACAGTAACAACTACAGGTTTTCGCCATCATATTTAAACATAATAAATCATAACAATAATAATAATATTGCTCCTCACCCTGTTACAGTCATCTCAATTTTAGCTGGTCAGCAGCTCAGCTCTAAAATAGAAATTTACAGCAGTGATTGCTTGTTGCTTGCAAAGGCTGCTGGGAGATAGAGTTCCCAGATCTCCCAGCAGCCTATGGAAATCCCTTTTGCATCATAACCATGCATGTCAAGTTGGTGAGTTTAATTGACATTTTAAAGTAAATGAAGGTGCTTGTTTTTTATGACCATAACATACAGGGTTTAGAATAACCTAAAATATAGAATTTGTTGCTTCGTCATAACATGGACCCACTGCTTAGGTGGGGAAGTAATGTTTCTCTGGTTAGTGAGGGGGTTACATAGATTATTCCCCAAAGATCTGTCTCTTTATGTTACCAGTTCTATATTTTATAGATTGTTCCATTGGGATAACCTGATGTATCTTGGGGTGCAGGCAGCTAGATAGATGACAGCTAAGGCGGCATTGACATTAGAGTTACATTTAAAAAGCTTTTTACTGCAAATTTCAATCTCAAAAGCCCAATACTGTTCACGAAAAGGCTTGATTTGAGCTCAGTGATACTCTGTATATTCAAGAAATCTCCAACCTTTTTAAAGGCGCTTTTGTAAAATATTCTAGGGAAATACTCATAACAGTATCAAAAAGCACCTGATTAATACCTTTCCACACGTGTGGACTGGTTTGTTTTTATAAATGGCAAGATGCGACTGTTAGACATGCCTGCCTCTCTGGAATTTGATTGAAGCAGCCTATAATTATTATTATCAATAATTGCAAAGAAAAGGGTTCTAATGTATCTTCAGAATTGAAGGTAGTTATGTCTCATTTTTAGATGAATACTGTAGTACTATAGACAGCAACTGTCTATAGTACTACAGCTATCAGCAGTTCTCACAGACGTCACATCAAATTAAATTTAGTGCTGTGGCTAGTGATCAGCTTATTCAGCTTCTGTCACAATGACTGTTTGTGGTTTAACAAAACCCAACCCATGTGAGATGTTTGGGGGAGGGTCTATATGCAGATCAATAACTCCCTGCTTTTCATTAGGTGCCATGGAATCTTTGAGCTCACCCTTGCAAAGGGGTTCAGGTTAAAGTTTATGAAGCTCATAAAATAATTCCATAAATCATCCTTACATTGCAATCCCATTGCAAGTCACACATTAGGGTGGATTTTTTTTCTTCAAAAAATGCGAAACAGTGTTGGGAAACAATATGAGCTCTTTCTCATTTGGCAATATTACTGCTTCCTTTGGTCGTTCAGCTGTACTGTAGCTCAGTTGTGTGTCTGTATTTTATTCACCAGGTTATTACCTACCGCAAAGCTAATAGCATGGTGCAGTCTGATGTCAGTCTTTAGTAAGTAAGTAAGAAATGTATTAATTTTTGATCTGGATGTACTCAAATTCCGAAAACAAATTCAAGCAGCCACTATTACTGTTACTATAATGCAGCCGCGCCTAATATCAGAGTGGAAATCCGCGCATTTGAAATCATGCATGTGTACAGGTGGATGATCATTCTGAAACTATAGTCAGGCTGTAACCTTTGAGCTGCTAAACAAAAATGAGATATTTATGCCCGGTTGAAAACCCTGATCTAACCAAGGGGGTAATGCAATTCTTCAACTCTGGAGAGTGAAACCAAAAGGTTTATGGACTATTACAAATCCACTCAATCTCTCTGGGCCTGGCAGTGGGCCCTGAACTGTAAAGGCTTTTGTCTGTTGTTTAAGTTGCCATGGAAGATGAAATAGTCGCACAATCGCACTGGCCAGCAGAGGCTGTTATCGTTTGCTTTATATCTTATATCTTCAAATAATGTTGTGTGTTTTTATTTGCAATCGCCGCTTCACAGTAAGAAAAAAGAAATGAAACATCAGGGTTTTTTTTTTTAAATCAACCATCAACCACTGCTATCAGGTTTACATTGTGAATTATTGTCATTGAATTTTTGTGTTTTGATAAGTGTGACAGACTGAACCCAGTATTTGGAGAGTATTACCATAGTCTACTGAGTGTGGACATTGGAGTTCAGAACTATGCATAATAAAATTGCAATTACATGTATTTATTAAGTAACGACTACATACATACACAGTAATTAGAGAAACTTAATGTAAAGTGTTACCCCTCTCAGTTCCCCCAAAACCAATACACAGGCGCAAACTCAAGGGAATTTGTTTTTGAAAGTGTTAAGAGTGTTCTTTCATTCAAATTGTTACAATGTGCACTCATGTTTGGAAGTCCACCATTTGTAATATATGTTTCTTTTAAAGTTGTTTTATAGTTCACATCGCACTGTAAAGATGAAGAACTGCACTCTTTCAAATGCTAACAATGGGATTCTGATTTCATGTCTGAAATTCCAAGTCCTGAAGATTTCTGCCTCTTTTTCAGAAACGGTTGTAGTAATAGCTATAATACTATAACTAAACATGTATGTCTGGTTTCACAGACCCTGGTTAGCACTGTTCTTGGACTACATACCCAAGGTAATATTTGATAGACCACAATTAGTGCTAATCAGGGTCTGTGAAACCACCCTTAATCAAAAAACAAAGTTTAATCACAAGATGCTCAGACTTGGCTTTTTCTGTGCAGCCCCAGTACTTTGTCTACAGACCACTTATTCTTCAGATTATCATATGTTTAACAGTGCCCTTGCTTTTAAAGAAAGGGATTACCTTCATAAATATGGCCACAGTATATCATTTCTGGTTGATCTCTTTTTTGTTAAGCTCTGAAAACATCTAAGTTAGGAGCAAACGCCCATAATCTCAGCCTAGACTTCACCAAACAGCACATTACAGCAAACAATGTTGCAATGTGTTCATTATTACAATGCTGTACAGTGTAGTAAACTGTACTGAATGAACAGGTTGATAACTAATACCAATGCAATTCTTGTACCTAGAGCAATATGCGTGTATGTGTATATATATATATATATACACACACACACACACACACACACACACAGAGTTGGAAGCATTACTTCAAAGGCTATCAACAGAGATATGTGTGAAGAGTTTATGCATGCTACAGGAGGGACAAATTAATATATAAATCTTTAAATGCTACAAAATGATTAACAAATCGATTAAGTGGATTTAGAACCTGGTCAAGGTTTGGTTGACCAGCATGATATAACAAGTTAACCAGGACCTTGCCCCTGGTTCTACCCAGTACTGTGATGCCGAATCAGAAATCCACTTCCTGGTAATCATTTTGGAGCTGGTCACTTCCACAAGTGCTAACATATGACCAAGTATCATCTGAGGACTAAGTCACATAGTATGGTCTATCACAGACAACGACAAAAGGTTGTACACTCCAGGGAGATTTGGCCGATAATGTACAACAGTTCTGCCTTTGTAAAACTGATGTAAGTTGGTAGGTTCCACAGTCGCTTGTCTTTTGAAACATCACCAGTCTTATCGTTTTCCAGGACCACCTTGTAAACAAGGCCTTGGTTTCAAACTCCTAGTTAAATAAATACATAAATAAATAAGTGTGTTTGTTTATAGGTACAGAATGTATAACCTTACAGCCTACATGTACAGTATGTCTTTTATCTTGTGCCTATGAACAAAAAATGCACAAAACTACTCTTCAACAAATGAGTGATGCTTTGCTGTTCCTTTGTTCTTTTTATAGTGGTTTTATTGTGGTTTCCTCCACAGACAGGCACAACAGGAGGCAAGATTCCCTAACTTGGCTTGGTGCTTGGCAGAGCCATCTGTTGCCTGAGCTGCTTCTCAAACAGAGAGAGAGAGAGAGAGAGAGAGAGAGAGAGAGAGAGAGAGAGAGAGCTGAGCTGGGGTTAAATAACCTCTTTGAACATGAATGTTCCTGGTCCATGGTGTCTGCTCCTGAGCATCATCTATCTCTTTTGATAAATAAATGTTCTTCTGACACCAGTTCCCTGTGGATGTTCACAATCCAACCTGACTTGTATGCTGGGTGAAAAGTACTAAGCCCTTTTTTTTCTCCCCTTTATATATTTCACATTGGATTTGGTCTGTGAGTTTTTGAATTATCTGAGGCAGTATGAGCATTTTGATGAAAAGTACTATTTTGAGTTATGAACCAGAAATAATAGTCTATCAGACTGCTAAAAGTGTCTCAAAGCATCTATATTTAATCTTCTTCTGTAAGTGTTCAAGGCCTTGTAATTTCCAATAACAATAATGCAATAAATACCTCATTAACCCCTTTAGAACATCAACTAGCATGGAAATAACTAGATGAACTGTCTGCCAGTGACAGGCAATGTTCTGTGCTGTAATGTACGACGGGGATCTAAAGGACACAGTTCGTGTGGGAGAAGTTAGACAACAAGCTGTGGAAGGGTTGAAGAGCATAGACAGCAGCGCTTTACCAGGCAAACTAAAACTCTGGTGCTTTCAGTTTGGCCTACTGCCACGGCTGCTGTGGCCACTGACTGTGTACGAGGTTTCTTTGACAACAGTAGAGAAGCTGGAAGCTTTAATCAGTTCACACATCAGGAAATGGTTGGGAGTTCCACGCTGCCTCAGCAGAGTGGGACTTTATGGTAAAGGAATACTGCAGCTACCTGTCTCCGCTCTAACCGAGGAGTTTAAGTGCCAAGGTCCGACTGGAAATGACATTAGTAGAGTCACGCGACAAATGCGTAAGGGAGGCAGCACCTGTGTTGAAAACTGGAAGAAAGTGGGTGGCAAAGAAAGCTGTGGAGGATGCAAAGGCTGCCCTTCGAATTGGTGATATCATGGGGCAAGTTCAGCATGGAAGAGGGGTCTTGGTCTCAGTTCAGCTCCTCCTACATGGCACAAGGCAGCCCCAGCGAACGGAGGAAGCTTGTAGTCAACGAGGTGCAAAAGCAGGAGGAGAGGATGAGGTGTATAAAGGCCATTTCCCAGGGCAAGCAGGGAGAATGGATGAGATGGGAGAGTGTGGAACAACGCAAGATTGGCTGGCAAGACCTATGGTCAATGGAACAGAGCAGGATCAGTTTCCTTATAAGGTCAACATATGATGTTCTCCCATCACCACAGAACCTAAACCTCTGGGTAGGAGAGGATCCCTCATGTCCTTTGTGTTCATCACCTGCAACATTAAGGCACATTTTGACAGGATGTAAGGTGGCTCTTAGCCAAGGACGGTTTACTTGGCGCCATGACCAGGTGCTGCGATGTTTGGCCTTAGCATTGGAAGACAAGCGTAACATGACCAATAAGTTGCCACCTGTTCCATCAAAACATTACACACAAAAGACAACATTCCTCCGCCCAGGAGAGCAACCACCAAGAAAAGGTGTTAAAACCAATCCTCGCCCAGGACAACTGGAAGCTGCTAGAGACTGGAAAATGCTGGCGGATGTTGGTCAACGGCTTATTTTTCCACCTGAGATTGCCACCACAAACCTTCGACCAGATATTGTCTTGTGGTCTGGATCAGCACGCCTTTGTTCACCTGGTGGAGTTAACAGTGCCATGGGAGGATGCTGTAGATGAGGCGTATGAGAGGAAGAAACTGCGGTATGCTCAACTAGCCACTGAAGCGGAACAGCGAGGATGGAGAGTCTGGGTTTACCCAGTGGAAGTGGGATGTCGAGGATTTGTGGCACACTCTACAACCCGGTTTCTCAGAGATGTCGGATTCAATGGCCAAGAGTTGCGTCGCACAGTGAAGAACTTATCTGAAGCAGCAGAGAGGAGCAGCAACTGGCTGTGGTTGAGACGGAAAGATTCTGGCTGGGGATCTCAAGCACAATAGAAAGAAAGAAAGGCTGATATACAGGTAAGTAAGCTGGGCTGAGTTGAGTGGGGACGGAGGGGGTGATGCTGGGACGCCAGAATCACCGTCGAGCCCTCTTGAGGTGTCGTGGGCTAGTCGACGAAACACCGAGGATGGAAGGTGCCCACTTGAAGACCCCAGAGATGTACCCTACTTAGCTCAATCCAGACGGTTGTCATGCTGATGCGCTGGGGAGACCGCACTATGGTTGATCCCCGAGCCAGCATCGCAGCCGTTGTGTGTGCTGATGCGCTTAGGGAGGCAAAATAAGCTGATCCCTGGAGCCAGCATTACACTTCAGCCATCAACACCAGACAGAAGGATATCTACATCATCATATGGAAGGAAGCGCAAATGGATGGAGACACATATGGATCACATTAGTTTACTGTGAAGCTACGTCTTAGTTGGTGCTTATCTTGGCGAGAGCCAAGTTCAAATCAGCATGAAGTTTTAACATCTACTCTCATGTAATGGAAATCATGAAGATCTGGATACGTCCAGTGACTGCTGTGAATAGTGCAGCTGGCAACAAGGGAAAGACCTCGTGACAGCCTGGAGAGACAGCTGACTGGAGGAAAGAGACCCCATTGGGGCTGGCAAGGGTTAGCTACCCTTGTCGGCAGTATCCAGCTCTGTGTTTACAGGATGCTGGAGACACCCGCCAAGGCTTCAAAGAAATTAAACAGGAAAATACCCCTAGAGTCTGCGAGAGCGGGGCGGAAGATGACTCAACGTTGGACAACACGGTTAAGGACTTAGGAACGGAAACGGATATGAGTATAGAGAGTACTTCACAAAAGACTAGTTCAAGATCTGCAGTTAGCAAAGACATGGAACTCCAGGTTTGTGTCTGCGGCTGGAGTAAGGCGACAACAGTCAGGGGTTTGAAGATTCATCAAGGGAGAATGAAATGCTTGAGGGAGAAGGGACAAGGGCCTCGCATTGATCAGTACTTCTTACGAAGTCAGTCAAGTCAGTCGAATGAAATCCAGCGACAGGAAGCAAACCACAGTTCGCAGGATATCAGCACCCCTGTCATAGATGTGAGGAGGACTTGCATGGACACAGTTAGTGATGAACCTAATGATCCTTGTGAACCCGGGCAGACAAACCAGCGTAAGAGAGAAAAGAACCTCAACGGGCACAAGCCTGGAGTTAAATGGCCAAGAGCTTGTGAGAAAACTGCATGGGACACAGTAAACACAGATCTCTGCTTTGCATTGGAAAGGTTAAGTGGAACAGTTGAAAAGAAATTGGATAAATTTGGGGACATCATCTACGCATATGGAAGCGAGAGGTTTGGAGTTGAAAAAGGAAGGAAAAAGTACAAACTATTCCTGGAAAGTCTAGACGGCAGCAGGAGATTGAACAGCTTAGTTAGAGAAAGGAGACAGCTGAGGAAGCAATGGAGAAGAGCAGAAGAAAGTCAGAAGGAGGGACTCAATCTCTTACAAAGGGTCATAAAACATAAGCTTGCAACATTGCGCAGAGCTGAGCGCCTACGGAAACGCTACAAAAAGAAGGAGCGTCGAGAACTAACTTTATAAAGACCCATTCAAATTTGTAAAGAAGTTATTCACCAGTGAGAAGAATGGCACACTAAAAGCATCTAAGTTTGAGTTGGAGAGATATTTGGAGGAAACGCATACAGATTCAAAAAGGCAGGAGCCTATGTCAATTCCTTCAGACATCCCACCTATCAATCCACCAGAATACCAAATGGAGGACTGTGCACCTAAGTGGAAAGAAGTAGAGCAAGCTGTGAAAAAGCAAGGGCTTCATCATCTCCAGGGCCTAATGGAGTTCCGTACAGAGTGTACAAGAGCGCTTCAGGAGTTCTACGAATCCTGTGGAAACTGATGAAAGTAGCATGGGAAAAACAGGTTGTACCAAGAGCATGGCGCCGAGCAGGTGGAGTCTTTATACCTAAAGAAAAGATTCTAGCAGCATCAGTCAGTTTCGCCCTATTTCCCTATTAAACGTAGAAGGCAAGATTTTCTTCAGCATTATTGCTCAGAGATTGTCAACTTACCTATTAAAGAACTGCTTCATTGACACTTCAATACAAAAAGCGGGCATTCCAGGTTTCCCAGGATGCTTAGAACACATCAATGTGATCTGGCAACAAATTCAATCAGCTAAAAAGGAGAGGAAGGAGCTCCATGTGACATTCCTGGATTTGGCTAATGCATATGGTTCAGTGCCACATGAACTTCTTTGGGCAGCATTTGATTTTTTCAGTGTACCAATGACAATAACAAATCTAGTCAAAGCCTACTTTGGAGATTTGCAATTTAGTTTCTCAACTTCAGAATTCAGCACTACATGGCAATGCCTAGAAGTTGGAATAATGGCAGGATGCACCATTTCTCCACTGGCTTTTACCATGGCAATGGAAGTAATCATTAGGGCATCAAAATGGGTAGTGGGAGGAGAGCTTGGCTTCTGGAATGCGACTACCACCAATTCGAGCATACATGGATGACATGACAACCATGACTACAACAGTAGCCTGCACTAATCGGTTATTGGGCAAATTAACCAATAACATTGAATGGGCACGAATGCAATTCAAGCCCACTAAATCAAGGAGCATCTCTATAATTAAAGGTAAAGTAGTAGATAAAACGTTCTTCATTAATGGTGAGGCAATACCAACAGTGTCTGAGAAGCCAGTGAAGAGCCTTGGGAGATGGTACGACGGGGATCTAAAGGACACAGTTCGTGTGGGAGAAGTTAGACAACAAGCTGTGGAAGGGTTGAAGAGCATAGACAGCAGCGCTTTACCAGGCAAACTAAAACTCTGGTGCTTTCAGTTTGGCCTACTGCCACGGCTGCTGTGGCCACTGACTGTGTACGAGGTTTCTTTGACAACAGTAGAGAAGCTGGAAGCTTTAATCAGTTCACACATCAGGAAATGGTTGGGAGTTCCACGCTGCCTCAGCAGAGTGGGACTTTATGGTAAAGGAATACTGCAGCTACCTGTCTCCGCTCTAACCGAGGAGTTTAAGTGCGCCAAGGTCCGACTGGAAATGACATTAGTAGAGTCACGCGACAAATGCGTAAGGGAGGCAGCACCTGTGTTGAAAACTGGAAGAAAGTGGGTGGCAAAGAAAGCTGTGGAGGATGCAAAGGCTGCCCTTCGAATTGGTGATATCATGGGGCAAGTTCAGCATGGAAGAGGGGTCTTGGTCTCAGTTCAGCTCCTCCTACATGGCACAAGGCAGCCCCAGCGCAACGGAGGAAGCTTGTAGTCAACGAGGTGCAAAAGCAGGAGGAGAGGATGAGGTGTATAAAGGCCATTTCCCAGGGCAAGCAGGGAGAATGGATGAGATGGGAGAGTGTGGAACAACGCAAGATTGGCTGGCAAGACCTATGGTCAATGGAACAGAGCAGGATCAGTTTCCTTATAAGGTCAACATATGATGTTCTCCCATCACCACAGAACCTAAACCTCTGGGTAGGAGAGGATCCCTCATGTCCTTTGTGTTCATCACCTGCAACATTAAGGCACATTTTGACAGGATGTAAGGTGGCTCTTAGCCAAGGACGGTTTACTTGGCGCCATGACCAGGTGCTGCGATGTTTGGCCTTAGCATTGGAAGACAAGCGTAACATGACCAATAAGTTGCCACCTGTTCCATCAAAACATTACACACAAAAGACAACATTCCTCCGCCCAGGAGAGCAACCACCAAGAAAAGGTGTTAAAACCAATCCTCGCCCAGGACAACTGGAAGCTGCTAGAGACTGGAAAATGCTGGCGGATGTTGGTCAACGGCTTATTTTTCCACCTGAGATTGCCACCACAAACCTTCGACCAGATATTGTCTTGTGGTCTGGATCAGCACGCCTTGTTTACCTGGTGGAGTTAACAGTGCCATGGGAGGATGCTGTAGATGAGGCGTATGAGAGGAAGAAACTGCGGTATGCTCAACTAGCCACTGAAGCGGAACAGCGAGGATGGAGAGTCTGGGTTTACCCAGTGGAAGTGGGATGTCGAGGATTTGTGGCACACTCTACAACCCGGTTTCTCAGAGATGTCGGATTCAATGGCCAAGAGTTGCGTCGCACAGTGAAGAACTTATCTGAAGCAGCAGAGAGGAGCAGCAACTGGCTGTGGTTGAGACGGAAAGATTCTGGCTGGGGATCTCAAGCACAATAGAAAGAAAGAAAGGCTGATATACAGGTAAGTAAGCTGGGCTGAGTTGAGTGGGGGACGGAGGGGGTGATGCTGGGACGCCAGAATCACCGTCGAGCCCTCTTGAGGTGTCGTGGGCTAGTCGACGAAACACCGAGGATGGAAGGTGCCCACTTGAAGACCCCAGAGATGTACCCTACTTAGCTCAATCCAGACGGTTGTCATGCTGATGCGCTGGGGAGACCGCACTATGGTTGATCCCGGAGCCAGCATCGCAGCCGTTGTGTGTGCTGATGCGCTTAGGGAGGCAAAATAAGCTGATCCCTGGAGCCAGCATTACACTTCAGCCATCAACACCAGACAGAAGGATATCTACATCATCATATGGAAGGAAGCGCAAATGGATGGAGACACATATGGATCACATTAGTTTACTGTGAAGCTACGTCTTAGTTGGTGCTTATCTTGGCGAGAGCCAAGTTCAAATCAGCATGAAGTTTTAACATCTACTCTCATGTAATGGAAATCATAAATCTCTGGATCACAAACTTAGCACCAGCCTGCTTCTTATTGGTCCAACCTGCTGTGAGGTCAAAAGTACATTGCTGTCTGTACTTCTCAGTGGCATCACAAAAGAAAAAAGGAAAGTGCATAGCAGGTGTGTGTGTGTGTGGTACCTGGGATCCTTCAAAAAGCTGCTTGATGAGATTCTGGGATCAATAAGCTACTAACAACCAAACGAGCAAGATAGGCCGAATGGCCTCCTCTTGTTTGTAAACTTTCTTATATTCTTCTTATGTTCTTATGTCATCAGCAATATGTTATTGATATACCGAAATGTGCATTGTTTACAGGGTATTTTATACAGAACATTGAACAGTAAAAATGCATCCCTGCTGAGAAATATGTGTTAATCCAAAATGTAGAATTTTGACAACGCACTTAACCTGGGAGCAGTACTGACACATCTCACTCTTATAGTAGCTGTTATTGGATTTAATAATTTATAATACATTATATCAACATTGCATTTGCATTTATAAATTGGTAACACTTTATATTAAGGTGCTGCTTATTAATGTTTTATAAATATATACTATATGCGTAATAACTGTGTTATAAAGCATTATAGTTGGTTTATAACCATGCAATAGCCATAGACGGAATTACATTTAAACATCTCAATAGGTGTATAGGTACAATAGGTGGCTAAAAACTGTCCCCTTTATAAAACTATAATTCTGTCTATGGCTATTGCATGGTTATAACCCATCTACAATGTTTTATTAACACTTTATAACATAGTTATTGAGCATATATTATATATTTATAAAACATTTATAAAACATTAATAAGCATCACCTTAATATTAAGTGTTACCTATAAATGTTGTGGCTGTAACATTCCAACTAATTACTGTATATGTACAAAGGCCTTATGTTGTTGAAGAAAAGAACATACACACATTTGGTTTACTGGTACATTGTACATATTCTGTATGGGCTATTCATCACTAATTCACTGTTTTCAATGTTTCATTTGTTGTGAGTATGTTAGAGTAGACAATTGTTTAAGCCCACATTAAATATTCAGCAGAAAACATTGACTATTGGTGTCCTGCATTGCAAAGCGGTATGTGTAATGCAGTGCACTACGATTCCAATCTACCCCTAAAACATCACAGTATCAGTCAGCTGTATTCGAAATGCTATTTTGAAAACAGTAATGACTTCTCGAATGAACAAAACAAGCACATTTGTTGTTCACCATTGATATATCATTAACAACTACACATTTCACTGTTAAGTGATTCATTACCATTCAATACAGAGCTTTTCAATTAAATACCATCAGCAACTATTGATATGTCCTTAATTCTCTTAAAAATCAGGGCATTACTTTGTGATACTGCACCTTACCTTGCACTGTTGCCGTGCTTTTATATAGATTTAAATTCAGAATTATGCCTTAAAATCTTGACCTTTACCAAAACGTAATCTCTTCTCGTCTTGTTGTTGAACAGAGTAAGACCTATTCCTTCAGTGTCCCAAAGTACTGCACGTGGAACTCTGAAATGAAACACTTCTGAGAGTCAGATTCTGTCTCCTTCTGACTTCAAGGAAAAACAAAATCCCCGCCCCGAATGCATGCAAATTTCCATTTGTTCAAGGATAACTTGGGTTAGCATGTTTACCTGAACAGACATACAAGACATACCTCATATTTACCTGGAAAAGACATATGAGACAGCACCTCAGTCAGTGTTTCTTTAAAGCTTGCATTTGTTTTCAGTTTCAAGCACCAAATTATTTTAGCATGTTCATATTTGATAATGTTCCAAGCGGTTTCATTGAGTTTACGTTTCATTTTACAGGAAAAAAAACCCCACTGTAATCTCAAGTTGTGCTGGGTATTTATGGTAAGAGACTTCTGTGTCATACAAACGTCTAATTTTTTTACATTACATTCCTCAGTACAGATACATTTTCTAATATTGAAACTTATTGATATTGCAGTATTTGGATGGTAAATTAATGATATTACAATCTCATATGGTTGTATATTATGTAATGCTGTGAGGGGTATTTATTGAATGAATTGTAAAACTGTTATATCTGCTTTGCACAGAATATTCACATAACATTAAGCAAGTATAGATTTATCCTGAGGGGGCCATTCGCAGGCCAAAGCACTTCCCCAGAAAACAAGGAGATTTCATAAAGGTATAAAGGAGGATATATTAAAGATTGATTATATGAAATACAGTCCCTATGGGGGAGGCGCGTCATTGAAAATAACTGTTAAAGAGGAATATATCTGATCTCACATTGTGCTTTATATTGTAGATAATGTATTTGTTTAAAATCTTCCATTCTAAATAGGGTTACCAGACATCCCGGAAAACATGGGATTGTCCCAGTTTTCAGCCTTAATTTGTGTCCTTCTCAGAAACAGTAAAATTGTTAAATCATCCCAGTTTTGCTAATCTGTATTCACATTTTTTATCAGTAAAAAAAAAAGTGTAGCAGTGAGCTCAGGTGACAGCACAGTAAATGATTATACTAAAATAAAATAAACGTATGGACTACTTGTTTAATGATTCTGACTATGTGCTTAATAATTGATATTCTGTTTAACTTCCTGTGCTATGGCTGTTAAAAAAACAAACAAACAAAAAAAAAAAACATTATCTTTGAAGTGCCACCACCAAGTGTCTAGGAAAGATGAATAGGTAGGTAGACAGATCCTGAAGTTGGTTATAGTATTATTGAATCAGATTTGAGTGTTGGTTCTGTTTTAATTATTTTAAATTTGTTTTCTTACATAACAATCAGAAAATATGCAATATGAACAAGAAGAAAATATTCCAACAATATATTCAGATAACATAATAATAATAACACAAAAACTACAAACGAAATACAATACTCTGTACAACTGTACTTTTCAATACATACACTATAAACAGAAAGACTTGCTATGTAGTATGTACTGCATGATGGCCAGCAGAGTTATGAAAATAGAAAAAGAATACTTTCAGTATTGTGTTTTCATAATGTGTCTATTACCACTGTACAATGTAACATCCTATATACAAAGTTTGCATGTGTAGCAGACACGATCCTGCTGCTACGATATCTTTCTCTACGCTGCTTCATAAACCACACGAGTGCTAACGAATGTTGATTCAGTCTCTGTTTATTGTGCCTGTTTAACAGAAAATAAAAAGAATACCAGCACATGCAGATCACTCCAGACGTTCTCTCCCCTCAGCACTAACAACAAGGCGACTGAGGGATTACTGGGTAATTCTTACATGTGCTTGGTCTTAAAGTCGTATTCCCTATTAATGACCTCCGACTACAATTAAAGGAAACGAACATTTTCCTTTGAAACAAAACAGCAAATTAACATGAAACTTTGGTGAAATTCAAAAAATAAAATAACAAATTACACTTGTTACACATGGTAATTTAGCAGGTTTCCCATGCTTCATTATCAACAACAAAAGATGTTCATATAAATATATAGATGAGCATTGTCAATTATCCAAAAGGCAAACAGACAGTCATGATGTCCTTAAAGCAATCACTGGTTCAATGCGGTATTATCGACCAGTTGATATCCAGAGGTCAGTGTTGGCATGCAGTGTGCCTCTGTCTCAAAAATAGAGTCCTGGTCAATAAAAAAGTAGTATTTTATGACACAATTTAAGTGACATTGTTAATAGAGGCTTATTGGTACATGTACAATAGGGAGCTAAGATGATTTTTGATAGCACTTCTAGAACCATCTCTAGCAAACAGAAGTCAATTTTTATGACCATGATAATTATACGCCCTCTAAACATGAATGATACAATTAGTCTCACAAAGAAAATGACACGTGAAAAATATAAAAAAAGCATTTTCCTTTTAATACTTTTAAAAGAACATTTTAGTGAAAGAAAGACTTATGTTTTTACTCTTGATTTTGCCTTAAAGAGTCAGTATCACATCCATATAAGATAACTAGGGCTTGAAGTTTTTGGTTTTAACCGATAATAACCGAAAAAAACAAACACCCCCGAAGACCTATTTAGAAGATTCTTTTTTTTAATTTTTTAAAAACCAATAAACATGGGTTTTGGCAATATTTTAAACAAATGTCAATCATTCACTACTCTTTATCTACTTAAATAAAACATATTTCATTATTATTATTATTATTATTATTATTATTATTATTATTATTATTATTATCATTATTATTATTATTATTATTAACATTATTATAGCTACATAAATATCAAACCTGATTCAGAGTACCATGATGCATGTTTAATCTTGGGAAAAAATGTAAATAACTTCTTGTGTGACACTATAATCATGCGATGGGGTGAGCAGAAAAAAACATGAACTGTGTTGTGATAGATAGATACGCGGGCGGTTTTTATTTTCCTTCTCGCTCCCTCCCTTTAAACCTCAATTAATTGTAGTTAAGCCATAATTGAATACCAGATTGTTTAAATTAGCGATGCACTACTAGAAACTAACACAGTGGAAATTAAGCTGAATTCAGCTGTTAGAGCCAGAACGAAATGCAGGTTCAAATAGAATCAGGAGAGATCAATGCACGTCGTTTGCTAAATCAATCAAGATATGAGGGTAAAAAGAAACAACTTCCTTAAGTAATTAGTGTTTGATTAAGAAAGTGAATCGGCTCAAAATATGTTTAAAGGGACATCACATGATCAAAAATAAAACTAGAAGCCTAAATCTGTTACTTCTCACAATTCTCGTATTCAAAATGCATCCAGAGTTATACATTGCCGGAATCCTAATGTGGGCATCTTCACTTCAACACAGTAAGTTAACCTTTGTATATGTATTAGTGAAACATACATTCAGTGTATTACAGAAACTGAAAATTGATGTGTTTGAGTGGTAACCAATTTTGCCAAATAATATTAAAAACAGATAAAACCCCACCAAACTGAACAAAAAATGAAAAACGAAAAATAAAAGCCCACGTTATAACAATACCTGCAAGCTGTACTTGACCTTGCTGTGCTGTTGCCTATCTTCCCGGATCACTTGAAATAACTTTCAGTACTTTTTTTGGCACTATAAGCTGGTTCGGGCAATTTCAATCTAACTAGAAATTTGGTGGTATGTTTATATTTAGCATATGTATTCTTTGCAGTCAGGTAGTAGCATACAAGTCAGTAGATGCACTTACAGTATTATACTCATTCGAGAGTTTCCTCAAACTTTTACAGATTCTGCTCAGGTTGCTGGATATGTTCTGCCTGGCCTCACATGCAGCAGTGAGCTCAATGGCCTATCAGTTTTAGACATGTTTTATTTTTGTATTTTTAGACATCATTAAAACGTAATTTACTGCAACGGTAGTTGTATACAGTAAATTAAATACCAAGACAGCTCTGGTTGTGAGCCAAGGTCAGAGCCAGTGTTGAGTTGTCATCTCATGCCCTGTTCTTATCCAGAAGCCTAGTCATTCTGAACTGTCATTCTGGCATTTTGTATTGGCTTTTTATTCATTCATTTATGTTTTATGTTATTGCAATCTTTTGAAAATAAGTCAGTGTTATTTTTATTAGTAGCACTTTGATGGCTGGAATTATATTTCCGGGAACTAAATCGAAAATACACTAAGTATTCGCTCAGGTAACCCAGCAGGAGAAAAGTAGAGAATGGCAAAACACAGCACAAAAGGTTTTTCAAGTAAGGTCAAATTGTTTATAATTGAAAAATAATGCATGTACAGTACAACACCATGAAGGTTGAACTATGATGCTATTTTTTTTAAGCATAGTCACTGTATATTTATCTGTCTTATAAAATAACTACAAAATCTGTATTATTTAGGTAACATAGGACTGGGGCACACCAAAACATTTGACCTTTTCTTTATAAAGAGACAATGCTACGTACAGTATACAGCACAATTTATCAAGTAAATGGGGATTTCTTTACTGGTGCAATAATTAGGAACTTCATTCAGGTTAATTGCCACTAACTACCTTGATTATTTTATAATGCTATAATAACTATTGTTTCTACCTCAGCTAGTCAAATATTAAACCAATCAACATAATTATATTTTACTGAGGTAAAATGTGGTAAAAGCACAGTAAAGTGTGATAATACCTACTAATGGTAAAGCACAGACAAGCATGGTGAATCACTCGGAACTGTGGTAAAGTATGGTTAAAAAAAAAAAAAAAACACTATTAACCAATGTTACAAATGGGAGTTTAGGAAAAGCAAGGTTACAATTACTGTGCATTTATACTGTGGTAAATGTTGATAATGGTAACCATAAATTAACAGCTGTAATAGCTGATTATATTTTGACAGAGAAATATGAACTATTTCATATTTCAGCATTAATCATATCTGAGTACTTGTGAATTTAGATAAAGTCAAGAGCAGTTCAATAGGATTTAAGCAGGTTCTATTGATTCTGAAGAGGGATGCTTTGAAAAGGATTATAGTCTGGGTCAAAGATGGGTGTTTAGAATGGATTGGCTTGTTGCAGGTGTCACGAAGACTAGGCTTCCATCACGCCAAATTGTGGCCCACCTCATTTTCCTCCCAGTCGCATCAGACACTGTGAACCCACAATCCTGGCCCCCCGGCTGCTTAATCGCACTGTGACAGGGCAAGAATAATTCACAAGTGGAGCTAATCAAAGGTGAAAAGGGAGAATCAGTAAACGTCGTATCCTTTTGCCACTTTCATCAATCCGACTAACTGAATTTGAGCTAAAGCTGGGCAAATTTTCTGGGAAGGGAAATTAATATGTAACACATCTGAGGCTTGGTGTAGGCCTCTGAAATTGGAAAAGTGTGCATTATATCAGAGGGAGATCATTGGGAAGACAATTGGGGCCGTCTGTGTAATCAGAAAACAGTGAGGTGTATCTATCTTATGATGGCACTGTGACCTAGCGGGCCCGAGCTAAAGGAAATCTCTCTGCTTTCAGGGACTATTCTCCAGTGCCTGTTTCTGTTTGCCCACACAGGAAGGCGTCAATTCAATTACCGCAGAAAGTGGATACATATTCAGGGCATGGAAGGCTGAGAACAGGGCAGGAGGAAAAGAGACAAAGAATAACAGATTTACCCAATAATAAGTTTCATTTGGGTTAGGTTTGAAAACAATTCTCTGTTGCATTTGTTCCTGTCAGATCATATTACCTGCAAATGAAGTTTACAAAATATCAATTCAATTTCAATAAAGGGGCCCGAATCAAAACACACAGGGGCTGAATTTACCAAATCATAACATCTGAGGGGACCCTGGTGGCTTCCAAATATTTTCCAGTCAGAGGTAATCAAAAGTAGGGCGGCCAATGCTAATTCATTCAATTTTACCCTCTTTACTTGCATCTGTTCCCCTATAACCGTATTTTCTACACTTCCAAGTCACTGGCGATGGAAGGCCAGGGAAAGACACTACAACTTTGCAGGTTCATGTGACACTGCTGCTGTCCTATTTATAAAAGGTCATTATTATTATTTTTTTCAAATCAATGTCTCCTCCCTTGGGCATTTTCAGGTTCAAGTTATGAGGCTAATGTCGTGGTCAAAGCAAATCCAGTTAAAAAATATAAGAGCAGGCTTATTAGTAAACAAATAACATATTCATAAAACCTGTGTCTTTGTGTTTTAGCTTTAGGCAGGGAATACATAACATGGTTTTAGAAACGTACTGTTTTTTAAAAAAACTTGATGAAGACAGCATATATAATGATTTCCATTACATGAGAGTAGATGTTAAAACTTCATGCTGATTTGAACTTGGCTCTCGCCAAGATAAGCACCAACTAAGACGTAGCTTCACAGTAAACTAATGTGATCCATATGTGTCTCCATCCATTTGCGCTTCCTTCCATATGATGATGTAGATATCCTTCTGTCTGGTGTTGATGGCTGAAGTGTAATGCTGGCTCCAGGGATCAGCTTATTTTGCCTCCCTAAGCATCAGCACACACAACGGCTGCGATGCTGGCTCCGGGATCAACCATAGTGCGGTCTCCCCAGCGCATCAGCATGACAACCGTCTGGATTGAGCTAAGTAGGGTACATCTCTGGGGTCTTCAAGTGGGCACCTTCCATCCTCGGTGTTTCGTCGACTAGCCCACGACACCTCAAGAGGGCTCGGCGGTGATTCTGGCGTCCCAGCATCACCCCTCCGTCCCCACTCAACTCAGCCCAGCTTACTTACCTGTATATCAGCCTTTCTTTCTTTCTATTGTGCTTGAGATCCCCAGCCAGAATCTTTCCGTCTCAACCACAGCCAGTTGCTGCTCCTCTCTGCTGCTTCAGATAAGTTCTTCACTGTGCGGCGCAACTCTTGGCCATTGAATCCGACATCTCTGAGAAACCGGGTTGTAGAGTGTGCCACAAATCCTCGACATCCCACTTCCACTGGGTAAACCCAGACTCTCCATCCTCGCTGTTCCGCTTCAGTGGCTAGTTGAGCATACCGCAGTTTCTTCCTCTCATACGCCTCATCTACAGCATCCTCCCATGGCACTGTTAACTCCACCAGGTGAACAAGGCGTGCTGATCCAGACCACAAGACAATATCTGGTCGAAGGTTTGTGGTGGCAATCTCAGGTGGAAAAATAAGCCGTTGACCAACATCCGCCAGCATTTTCCAGTCTCTAGCAGCTTCCAGTTGTCCTGGGCGAGGATTGGTTTTAACACCTTTTCTTGGTGGTTGCTCTCCTGGGCGGAGGAATGTTGTCTTTGTGTGTAATGTTTTGATGGAACAGGTGGCAACTTATTGGTCATGTTACGCTTGTCTTCCAATGCTAAGGCCAAACATCGCAGCACCTGGTCATGGCGCCAAGTAAACCGTCCTTGGCTAAGAGCCACCTTACATCCTGTCAAAATGTGCCTTAATGTTGCAGGTGATGAACACAAAGGACATGAGGGATCCTCTCCTACCCAGAGGTTTAGGTTCTGTGGTGATGGGAGAACATCATATGTTGACCTTATAAGGAAACTGATCCTGCTCTGTTCCATTGACCATAGGTCTTGCCAGCCAATCTTGCGTTGTTCCACACTCTCCCATCTCATCCATTCTCCCTGCTTGCCCTGGGAAATGGCCTTTATACACCTCATCCTCTCCTCCTGCTTTTGCACCTCGTTGACTACAAGCTTCCTCCGTTGTGCTGGGGCTGCCTTGTGCCATGTAGGAGGAGCTGAACTGAGACCAAGACCCCCTCTTCCATGCTGAACTTGCCCCATGATATCACCAATTCGAAGGGCAGCCTTTGCATCCTCCACAGCTTTCTTTGCCACCCACTTTCTTCCAGTTTTCAACACAGGTGCTGCCTCCCTTACGCATTTGTCGCGTGACTCTACTAATGTCATTTCCAGTCGGACCTTGGCGCACTTAAACTCCTCGGTTAGAGCGAGACAGGTAGCTGCAGTATTCCTTTACCATAAAGTCCCACTCTGCTGAGGCAGCGTGGAACTCCCAACCATTTCCTGATGTGTGAACTGATTAAAGCTTCCAGCTTCTCTACTGTTGTCAAAGAAACCTCGTACACAGTCAGTGGCCACAGCAGCCGTGGCAGTAGGCCAAACTGAAAGCACCAGAGTTTTAGTTTGCCTGGTAAAGCGCTGCTGTCTATGCTCTTCAACCCTTCCACAGCTTGTTGTCTAACTTCTCCCACACGAACTGTGTCCTTTAGATCCCCGTCGTACCATCTCCCAAGGCTCTTCACTGGCTTCTCAGACACTGTTGGTATTGCCTCACCATTAATGAAGAACGTTTTATCTACTACTTTACCTTTAATTATAGAGATGCTCCTTGATTTAGTGGGCTTGAATTGCATTCGTGCCCATTCAATGTTATTGGTTAATTTGCCCAATAACCGATTAGTGCAGGCTACTGTTGTAGTCATGGTTGTCATGTCATCCATGTATGCTCGAATTGGTGGTAGTCGCATTCCAGAAGCCAAGCTCTCCTCCCACTACCCATTTTGATGCCCTAATGATTACTTCCATTGCCATGGTAAAAGCCAGTGGAGAAATGGTGCATCCTGCCATTATTCCAACTTCTAGGCATTGCCATGTACTGCTGAATTCTGAAGTTGAGAAACTAAATTGCAAATCTCCAAAGTAGGCTTTGACTAGATTTGTTATTGTCATTGGTACACTGAAAAATCAAATGCTGCCCAAAGAAGTTCATGTGGCACTGAACCATATGCATTAGCCAAATCCAGGAATGTCACATGGAGCTCCTTCCTCTCCTTTTTAGCTGATTGAATTTGTTGCCAGATCACATTGATGTGTTCTAAGCATCCTGGGAAACCTGGAATGCCCGCTTTTGTATTGAAGTGTCAATGAAGCAGTTCTTTAATAGGTAAGTTGACAATCTCTGAGCAATAATGCTGAAGAAAATCTTGCCTTCTACGTTTAATAGGGAAATAGGGCGAAACTGACTGATGCTGCTAGAATCTTTTTCTTTAGGTATAAAGACTCCACCTGCTCGGTGCCATGCTCTTGGTACAACCTGTTTTTCCCATGCTACTTTCATCAGTTTCCACAGGATTCGTAGAACTCCTGAAGCGCTCTTGTACACTCTGTAATGAACTCCATTAGGCCCTGGAGATGATGAAGCCCTTGCTTTTTTCACAGCTTGCTCTACTTCTTTCCACTTAGGTGCACAGTCCTCCATTTGGTATTCTGGTGGATTGATAGGTGGGATGTCTGAAGGAATTGACATAGGCTCCTGCCTTTTTGAATCTGTATGCGTTTCCTCCAAATATCTCTCCAACTCAAACTTAGATGCTTTTAGTGTGCCATTCTTCTCACTGGTGAATAACTTCTTTACAAATTTGAATGGGTCTTTATAAAAGTTAGTTCTCGACGCTCCTTCTTTTGTAGCGTTTCCGTAGGCGCTCAGCTCTGCGCAATGTTGCAAGCTTATGTTTTATGACCCTTTGTAAGAGATTGAGTCCCTCCTTCTGACTTTCTTCTGCTCTTCTCCATTGCTTCCTCAGCTGTCTCCTTTCTCTAACTAAGCGTTCAATCTCCTGCTGCCGTCTAGACTTTCCAGGAATAGTTTGTACTTTTTCCTTCCTTTTTTCAACTCCAAACCTCTCGCTTCCATATGCGTAGATGATGTCCCCAAATTTATCCAGTTTCTTTTCAACTGTTCCACTTAACCTTTCCAATGCAAAGCAGAGATCTGTGTTTACTGTGTCCCATGCAGTTTTCTCACAAGCTCTTGGCCATTTAACTCCAGGCTTGTGCCCGTTGAGGTTCTTTTCTCTCTTACGCTGGTTTGTCTGCCCGGGTTCACAAGGATCATTAGGTTCATCACTAACTGTGTCCATGCAAGTCCTCCTCACATCTATGACAGGGGTGCTGATATCCTGCGAACTGTGGTTTGCTTCCTGTCGCTGGATTTCATTCGACTGACTTGACTGACTTCGTAAGAAGTACTGATCAATGCGAGGCCCAAATGAAGTGGCAAAAGTTATCTGACATAGGCTCAAGTAAGTTTACAGTAAACTAAATACAGTGTTATACATCAGCCATTAACCAAACAACTACAACTATATGTGTCCAGCATATCTGAATGTACGGTATAACAGTGTCTGTATTCTGTATGAATAATATTCCTTTGTTCAACTGCCTTTGCAATGTCTGTTAATCAGATAGATTGCTGTGCCTGTTTTATTTTTATTTTTTCTATTTTATATAAATATAATAAACAGTCAGCCATACTGCGGCTCTAATCTGCAATAAGCAATGTGATAAAAATGTGACTATCATCGCAGATTACAATCCTTTTTGTCTCGCCATGAAGCAATAAATAAAGCTAACCCCATACTGATGTGAAAATGGTTTTGCAGTTTATAAAATTATACATGGACAAAACTAAAGAGCTCGGCCTAATTCTGCCTTCATGGATTGATTGTGAACAGAGAGGAATATCTGTAGAAAATAACTTTAAAAATGGTGTTTAACCAATCAATTTGAAAATGCTTACCTTGTAAAACACAGCAATTGTTGCAGTCACTCCTGGTTAGACCCCATAGAGTGTGTTCAGCTATTATACCCTTAACAAATTGGTTTATATAATAGCAGTGTGGAAATGTGTAATTGAAAAAAAAGACTCCCCACAAGGATATTTTGGTGTTGACGTGGGGTTAGTCTTTTTGTTTTCCTCGTTGTTTTTTATTTTTATTTTTTGTATTATTTACTATGAATTCCCACCTATTCGTATCCACACATTGCTCCATAGTGGCCTGTTGAGAGAGTCAGAATACCAGTAAATGTCTCCAAGACTGTCAGAAAATAAGCCAAGTAGACAACAATTTGGGTCAGCCCAGCTGAAGTGGACCAAATTCTGGGGATTTGTTTCCTCTATAGAAAAAAAAAAATTGTATAACTTAGATTTTTGAGTTTCCATTTGAAACTTGAACCAAAACTTCTTAGCGACAGAATGGTTCACATTCCCTTATGCCAAACTAGTTCAAGCATTGTGTAACCCTGTGGCAATGTGCCCTGCCCCTGTGTGTATTTTTGTGTTGTGTGTTGTATGTTGCATGTGTTAATGTTGGGGTATTGTAGTTGGTACACGGTATATAATGTGGGTAATAAGCACGAGTTATTTAAAATGTATAATTGTATTTAGGCACAGGGATTGCACTTCACGTGCATTTAAAGTACTTAATATGTGAGCACAGGGTTTTCACAGATTAGTTCATGTGCTGGGATTCAAGTGAATAATTAATTGGTAATTGAATCCCAGCACAATTGTAGATATAGATGCACGTTTCATTCACTCGGGGTTGGGTGTTTGGTGAGTAGAGAACGGGAGAGAGAGGAGGGGAAATAAAGTATATTAATAACAATTGCTATTGCGTGCTGGTAGGACCAGCACGATACTTGTTTGTTTATTTTTACTCACCGTGTTTGTTTGTCTGTTAGTCCACCGTTTGTTAAAGTGTTAGTCCGTTTTGTTTGTCTATTTATTTTGGCATAAAGTGCCGTGTGCTGTTTTTGTTTAAATCTTTTATTTGTTTCATTAAAACACTGTGCGCAGCAATTGTATCTCAGATTCACCACTACTGTGTACCTACAGTACACACATGCAAACAAATACCCACATGGACACATGCATACATTAGTTCCTGTATTTTATTGTTTAGAACAGGGTTTGAAGAACATGAAGCTTGTCATACTCTCCATCAATATTCAGTGTACCCAGCTCATTAAAGACAGAATGTGATCTATTAGGTTCAGGTTTGAACTAAACAACACTATTGAAGTTCATTGAATTTAGAGACATTTTAAGCTCTGGGTTGTGGTTAGTGTGCTCAACAGCCCAAAGCGCCGATGACATACCCATGAGATGAGTAATTAAAATGAATTTGAGCTGTATGAAATTTACATACATTAGTCACACCACAACGACTTCAAAATGACTGAATACCTCTTTTGCAGGCAGAGTTAGCAGAAATGTTTAGCTACATTTATTGAAATTAGACTACAAGATCCAAACCCACTTTTTAAACGTACAGTTTGTTTTATTTGTTTAATCTGTTTAATCTCATTTAAACACAAAGCCTCAACATTAAAATAAGTTGGATTTGGAGGTGTAGTTTGAATCAAACTGCTGTGTCTGAAAACCCTTTGCTAAGGAGCTGTATGGATTGGCACTGTGACACAAAGCCTTTTACCTCCAAGGTCACCAGTTCGAACGACTCCCAGCTCAGTAAGTCATGATGTCTGATAGCTGCTGGTGGGCCGATAAGAAATCGATTCCATTGTCTTACTGCAGGCCTGGTTTTAGTGCATGCGTCCCCATCATGAAACTGCCATTATATTTGCCATCACTTGCTAGACGTGGGCACAAACCTGAATGCTGAATTACAAGGGTGATGTCTTTGTCAGCCAGAGAATGACTTTCCACCGCATGAGCAAGAGCCATTCTTATGCACATCCCTCCACCACATCCCTTTTTGATCAGTGAGATGAGCCAACGAAAAGCAAGGCAGTTATGTAGTTATTAGCATTACCATACACAACACCCAAAAAAAAATCTATGAGGATAACCCCATTTTTCTATAAAGGGGATAGCATCACAAACTACACCCACTGACCAGATATTTACAGCATAGAATATAAGTTATTATTATTATCATTTAGTACATTAGTACATATGCACTGAGAACAGTGGATATTGGTGAGGGGACTGCTCTCTCAGCTTGCCTTGAAGACTGGTATCTCCAGTAAGGTAGCATAGAGATGTTGTTTATCTTCCGGAAATAGTTACATTCTAAGTTCCCTGTAGAAACAGCCACCGTTGTCAGCAGCTAAGGGGCTGCAGATACTTTAAAGCCACAGAACGAATTGCAAATTCTGCCAAACCAGGAGGAAGGAAAATTTGACCTGAGAAACATTTACATGTTAAGTGCAATCAATCTGAATTGATCACAACCATTTGAATGGCAATGGGTTCCAATATTTCCCCTGTTTACACATTAGCCTGTTACCTGTAACATATAGACATATTGAATTCAGCTTAGTAGCCTAAGCATGAATGCATTGGAAGACCTTCAACAGGGAACCTATCTTTAATTAAAATCATGCATTAGTGCCAGAAGCTTTCTTTTTTCTTTTGTGGAGTCCAACTTTGCAAAGCTAAATCACTCCACTATAGTATAATAGCAGGATTGGAGTCGTTTAACTCATACTGAAGTCTGCCTGGTGACTCAGAATGGGTACCAATGCACAAAAGCACAAAGTATATTCTTTTGTGGTTGAAAATTATGATTGTAATGTGTACAGTCAAGAGCAGCAATAGTGGTTTCACAGAAAGTATATTACCTGCTCAGGGATGAAAAAGTAATTGAAAGCTGTGATATAGGTCTGTACTGCTTCAGTATAAAATGTTACGTTCACACACAGACCCATCGCTGATCTTCATTACAGCCCAGGTAAAAGTGCTTCAAATCATTTTGGAACAAGTGGCTCCTTAAATTACTTTGTCCCCTAGATTACATGATTGGAGTTTCTGAGAAAATCAGAGTGAGAAATGGTGCCAAGAAAAAATATCCTGGAATCAGTTTATGGAGGTGCTAAGACTTTTGAAATATTGAAAGAAACGTAATAAATTAAATGACAGATGTTTCAATAAGAAGCTGTTTTTCAGTATCTTCATTGAAAAAGACTTCTAGTCAAATCGTATGTCATTGAATTTATTCCATTTCTTTTAGTATTTCTAAATTCATCACTATTAAGTGTTTAATAGTTATGGATGAGGTGCTACGATTGAAACTAGTGCCATTGGAAGGTCTGCTGTAGTGATCTAAAATGCAGAGGCTGTAAATGCCTTTGACTGCTTATTTTACACTGACACTGCTGCTGCTTTCTCTTAGAAGTGATTCAGAGAACACTGATGATTGCCTTAGCTGAAACGTTGGAGTTAACTTAGTTTCTTGAAAGTTTAACTGTTGACTAATAACATGGCTAAATATAATTGCTTTTAAAATCAGGGGAAACATATCTGCAATAGAGCTGGTATATTGTTTAGAACATAAGAACATAAGAAATTCTAGAACGAGAAAAGGCCATTCGGCCCACCCATGCTTGCTCGATTTGATGCAAGCGTGGTCTGTTAACACTCAGGAGAGGAAAAACAAAAAAACCCTAACCAGGTTAGTAGGGGAAATGAAACCTCTGGGAATCTGTGGCTAAACGGACCGCCCTTCCTCCAAGCAGCTAGCTAAAGGTCTTATTATGGTCACAGAGAGGGTTATAAGGTAATGTAACCTCTGGGAATCTGTGGCTAAACGGACCGCCCTTCCTCCAAGCAGCTAGCTAAAGGTCTTATTATGGTCACAGAGAGGGTTATAAGGTAATGTTCATGACAGCATCCAGTCTATTCTTGAAGGATGCATTAGTCTCTGCTTTAACAACTCTGTCCAGCAGCCTGTTCCAGTGGTTCACCACCCTTTCTGTGAAAAAGCTCCTTCTCCCCTCGGTTCTGAATATGCCCTTCTTCAGCATCCACCTGTGGCCCTTGGTTCTGTTCTCTGTGACCTGTGAACAATAATTCCCAGCAGTTACTTTGTTAAACCCCTTCACAATTTTAAATACCTATAATAAGCTTTTGGCTATCCAGATTCAGCTCTTTCAGTCTATCTTCATACGACATATCCTTCAATCCTGGTATTAATAGTGTTGCTCTCCTCTGTACTCTCTCCAATGCCTCAATGTCTTTCTTATGATATGGGGACCAGAACTGGACACAATATTCTAGGTGTGGTCGTACCAGTGCATTGTATAATTTTAATACGTGAATACTCTTATAGGTATCCGTATTCAGGATTTTTTTTGTTTGTTTGTTTGTTTTTTGTAATTGCTCTTATTTGAAATCATTCTCATCCATTTATTGTACTTACTACGTGCTCTTACTGGACTTTACTCGTATAAGCAAATATTTTTACTGTAAGTTAACTACTCTTAGTCGAACTCACTCTTAAATGTAATCATTTACTGTATTCTTTATTTTGCTCTTATTTGAATTTGATCTTTTGCTACTGATATTGGACTTTATAACTGCTCTTATCTGTAATATGATATTCTGTAATGTGATACTTTGTACTGTGATATTTTGTAACAATTGTAAGTCGCCCTGGACAAGGGTGTCTGCTAATAAATAATAATAATAATAATAATAATAATAATAATAATAATAATAATAACTTCTCTTGATTTGAATTCAACTGTCTTGGCTATATAACCTAACATTATTTTTCCCTTTTTTATAGCTTCCCTGCTAGTTCTCTGTCTAGTTGGCTTAATTAATCCACTACTACCCCCAAGTCCTTTTCATACATAGCCTCCTCTATTTCGTTACTATTCATGCTGTACTTGCCTCTAATGTTTTGACGCCCTGTGTGCAATACAAACTTTGCATTTATTCACATTCAATTTCATCTGCTATGTGTCAGCCCAAGCTTGAATCTTGTCTAAATCTCTTTATATTGTTAAAGTTGTTGATTGTGTCGTCTGCAAATTTGCATAGTTTACTGATTATGTCTTGGTAGCAATGGTCCCAATACTGATCCCTGTGCTACCCCACTTGCTACGTTACTCCAGTTTGATGTCTGGCCTCTTATTATAACTCTCTCTGAGGTCCTTCGATTCTGGCCTGCTTGTTATCCCCAAGCAAAAGTGCACCACACTTGGAGAACGCTCGTTTAGCTTCACGTCTCCGACTCTTTGGAACTCTCTCCCAGCTTTGGTGTGTGATGCTCCCACCGTCACTCGCTTTATATCAACTCTCAGACCCACCTGTTCTCTCTTGCTTTCCATGCTCTTTAAGCCTGATATCTGCTGTTAGCTGCTGTGTTGCTGCCACTATTTCATGTATTATGCTACTATCATGTATTATGCACAGTTTTTTTTTTTACTGTATAGCATGTCTTATGCATTTCTCTGTATTTAATGTATTATGGATTTTCTTGTTGTTACTGCATCTTGTAAAGTGCTTTGTGATGGTGGTTCACTATGAAAGGTGCTATATAAAATAAAAATTGATTGACTGATTGATTAAAATAGACCCAAAGTTATTCCATGTCTACAAATAAGATGGGATGCAGACACTGCAGCCGCCAACATGGTTGGCCTTGGTGGTTTCCCATCTAAGGACAGACTGAAGAGCTGACAAGATCATAATCCAAGGTGATATGAGTCAACAACGTTTGGATAATAGAAACGGAATTCAATTCATAATAGAGTGTATGGGAAATGGCAAATGAAAAAGAGAAGAACCACTTGAATATTTTATTACCTTATCAATATAACTTTCACAATTGTTATCCTTTTCCTATTCTTTCATCCTTTTCCCCTGCCTAAGTTTATATATATATATATAAGTTTTACCAGTACTGCAATTATTGCGGATGAGTTAAAAATTATGAACGATTAAGTTAATTAGGACCCAAGAATCAGCGTCCTCCAAAATGACAGTATTAATTGTATATTAAAAAGCTGATAAACATAAAGCACTGCAGACAGCTTGTGTGCTGCTTCTACCATTTAACCGAGCCACGCTCCGGCCCAGTGCGTTTCATAGTTTGACGAGAAGAAATGCCAGGGAACTTGATGCAGGATAAATGTAGCATGCAGTCCCACTGATAGCTTGTGATCATGACATTTTAAGAGCGCTGTTTCCTTTCATTTGTAAAGTTGTTTTTGGCTTTTGCGACAGATGAAAGCAAATGGATGTCACATTCTTTTCTCTTTTTTTTCAGACAAGGATTACTGTTGCATTAAGAAGCGTTTTTACCAAAGCAGACCCAGATCGCTTGTTTGTTTGTTTGTTTGGCCATTTGACCCAACACTATAGCCATCAACAGTATTTGTATTATGTGTTTCTAATGAACTTTTATTACAGCTTTTAGTGTTGGTATTTGTGAGTCAGTTGGGGCAACACATTCACCTTTTCCATTGACCACTGGTGTTAAGATATGATTCAGAACAGTGGTTCCCAACCCTGGGGCCCCCCTGTGTCTGCTGGTTTAAATTCCAAATGAGCTCTCATTTACTGAACTAGACCCTTAATTGAACTGATAATTTGCTTAATTAGACCTTTTTAAATGATTTCAGCTCTTAAACAGTTACAGAGTTCAAGTTACTTATAAAATGCTATAGCTAATGTTACTTATAAAATGTTAAAGCTATGTCACTGCTTCAGTAGATACCGGAGAAAAGGTTAACTGATAACTCCCGTGGTCTTCAAAGAGAAAATGGACCGGCAGGCATGCTATAGAAGTAGTGACATGTGAACTAACTCCTTGCTAAGAGCATATTACTGCTTAGTTTGGGTCACTGTAAGGACAGGTAAGGAACAGTGAAGCCTTGCGTTGATCCTGGGTTTGACGCTGAATATATATATATATATATATATATATATATATATATATATATATATATATATATATATATATAGTGTGCTCCTAGAATCTTATCAAGTATTAACCCATTTTACAGTATAATCCATCTAGTTATGAAATGTATAAGTAGATCACAGCAGGCTACATTGAAAAGAAGCAATCTTTCATCCCAAACTACATTGTTTCCAAACGTCTAATTACTACTGCCTTCACAATCAAGAGCAAAGCCATTACTGCTCCTTTTTAATCCGGGTGTTATTGTCAAGCCTGTAAATTGGATAATTTCTGAAATTTGGCTCTAATGAGTTCCCATTGCTTTACTTGATTTATTGACAAGCAGTCATCGCATTCCTGCTTGAAATAATTGAAGCAGCAATCTAATTAGATAGAGAAACCCCCTGATCTGAAGAGATTCTTTGTGGTGAAAAGATAATAATTAATTATGAGTGGTGATGGTGCTGACACCTGCCGATGCACTGGGGAGGAAAGGGGAGGGGAGGGGAGGGGGTATTTGAAGCTGCTCCGAGTCATTTCAAGCAGCCTTTTAAGAAGCCATCCAAGGAGGCAGATTAAACATTAGCTGATTACTGACAAGTAATTAACAATGTCAACGAAACACAGAAATTGAATTAATAATAATTATATCATCAACACAATGATGGTCTTGTAGCAAATCCTGGGGAAGATGAGAGGTTAATTACTTGCTACCAAAGAACATCACTGCGCCGACCACGTCTGTGCCTCGGGAAGGTGTTAAACTGCCAGCGGGATAATTAATTAACATCATAATTGCAATGCAGGCAGCATGAAATATTGAAATATTACACTCATTTCCATTCTATTATGCCTACCCCCAGTGTTTTGGCATTCAGAACTCTGCTGGTGCTGCTGTTCTTTGTTCAACTTGGTGCTGTTAATGTTACACATTTTTGTCGAAGTAGTTGTTGTCGTAGTACTGCAGTCACAGTAGTACTGTTGCGCTTTGGAGTAGTAGTTGTAGTCGTGCTCGTCATAGTAGTGGTTTTGCTTTAACTGTTTTTTATTTATTTTTTTTTAGCTTTTTGGGAGTTACATAGTCACCTTCCCACCTACAAAAGTACACCTTAGAAACAAAGCATCTTATATGCAATTGAGTCCTTTTTCAGGCATGCCGAAGCAGTCCTACAGAGGGCGGAAACTAGAGCTCCAACCCCAGCTCGTTACACTGCCCCCTCCCGCTTCCAGCCATCCTGGCTGGACAAAAGCAAATAAGCGGCGACTGAAACGAGCTGGGGGCCAACGTTGCCGCTGGCTCCGGCGCAGGAGCTGCTGTCTGTTCCCCGTCGTAGCAGGCTCGGTCCAGAGAGGCAGGAGCAGGACTGGCTCGGAGGTGGCGGATAGTCACCCTGGGTAAGGGCATCTCCTAATAAATAATAATAATAATAATAATAATAATAATAATAATAATAATAATAATAATAATAATAGTAAAGGAGTATTAAAAAAAGCATAATGCATAATGTGATTGGTGACTGCCACTGTGAGCTGTTTGCACAGCATGGTGCTGCACTTTTTCAGGTCCCCCTGGTGCATACGCTGAGTCCTACGTGGAATAAGGCACTGTGTTCTTGTCAAAAGGCTGAAGCGGTGACCAGTGCTTCCTGTCTAGGTAAACTGAAGGTTAAAGGAAAAGAGCCAGTGTGCATTGCGGCAAGTACCCTGTCCATGGTGCCAGCCACATGCCCACAAGTCGAGTCAGCATTTTCTGTGGATTTTCTTTGAGAGCCCCAGGAACTGGATTGTTAGTTTCTCCAGCGTTAGTTAAAGTAGAGAGAGGGGTAGCCTATGTACCTGTTGTCAATGTAGGTACTTGTGAGACTTGGTTGTCTCCACGTTCTGTGATAGGGACTTTGCGTATTGTTTGCCCCCTAAGTATTTGGGAGTCGAATGTTGAGGTTAGTAGCAAAGTTACAGTCCAGGGCTATTTAGCTTGTGTGTATTCCCATAGCTTGAGCATGGCGTATACCAATATCCCGCCTGAATGTGATACATCAAGTTGGGTAGGGTTATCCCCTGCAGAGAAGGCACAGGCCAGAGCCTTGTTAGCTAAGTACAGTTATGTATTTGCCAGAGGGAAGGGAGACTTAGGGTGTACTAATTTGATTTCCCATGTGATTCCCCTGGTAGATGAGGTACCGGAATGCCAGTATAAAAGCCCATATACACCAGTTGTTAGATTCACAGGTCATTCAGGAAAGAAGCAGCTCCTATTCTTCTCCCATTGTCCCAGTGTAGAAGAAGGATGGAAGTTTGTGAATGTTTGTCAACTACCATTTGCTGAATGCAAGAACACGCAAGGATGTATGCCCTTTGCCTTGAATCGAAGAGTTGCTGGACGCCCTTACTGGGGCACAATTGTTTTCTACCCTGAACCTTGCAAGTGGCTATAATCAGGTACTGGTAGCGGAACAGAACCGACGGAAAACCGCTTTCTGTATGCCCTTCGGTTAGTCAAATGCTTTTTGGGCTGTGCAATGCCGCTATACTTTTCAAAGGCTCAAGGGGATTATATTTGGTGATCAGAGCTTCCACTCACTGTTTCTTTATCTTGATGATGTCATTGTTTTTTTCTTCTACAGTACAGGAACATCTTCAACGACTGGAGTTGGTGTTGAGCATGCTCCAGTATCAAGGATTAAAGGTGAAGCTCTCCAAGTGTCACTTCTTCCAGAAGGAGGTAAAGTACCTGGGGTGGGATTTGCAACAGACCCAGAGAAGACTGCCATTGTTAAGGAGTGACGCCGCCCTACTGCCCTCAAGGAGTTGCGCTCCTTTCTTGAGTTCACTAGTTATTACCGCCGGTTCATGGATGGTTTTGCAAAGTGTCATGAAGATTGACAGGAATTGGCTGGATGGAGTCTGGACCCCCCGCCCCCGCCGTTTTGGAAGGAGGGGCATGCGCCTTGGCTACTACAGAAGGAATGCATGCCAAGAGGAAGCAAAGAGCTGATTCATCAGTGGGGGCGGCTCGGGCAATGTGAGGGAGAATTGTATTGCCGAGTCTACTGCTCCGATGGAGGGAATGAACTGGTACAGTTGGTGTTGCCTTCGGTTCTTACCAGCCTTCATAATGAACACCAACATCAGGGCATCGATCGGACCTTGCAGTTGGTCTAATTACCAATTCTACTGCCCAGGTATGGGAGTAGGCTTATTTTTTCTCCAAATATACACAGGTTATTCCAAGAAAGGACTAGCATGCAACCACCGTTGCAAATGTACTGGTTAAGGACTCAGTTCAGGATTCAGATCAAGGTTGAAATTGAGAGTGCAGTAATCCAGTAGCTTTGCGAAACCATGGGATACAGAAGAGCCGTATTATGCCATATCACCCTCATGATAATGGAAAGTGCGAGTGCTTCAAACACACCTTACATGATTTATTACGCACCTTACCACCGAGAAAAAGAGACACTGGATGGACTATCTTCCCCGACTCCTTTTCGACTATAACACCACAGAGCATTGGTCGCTCCAATTACTGGTGGATTTTCTTTTGGACTTTCCTCCCACGGATCTACCGGAAGGCAGTATGGAAGAATAGATTCAAGAATATCAAGGGGGACTCTGTACTACATATGACAACAGTCGGAGTTGAGGGCAGCCCAGCGCAGTCAGGTTCACGACAGTAAGGTGAAAGAGTCCCCATTGCTAAAGGGCAAATTGGTGTACCTGCGGAATCATGGTGTGAAGGTACGAAACAAAATACGGGATGTGTGGAATTGTGTCCTATATAGAGTGTCATGTGGCAGCACGAAGATCGCAGGGCTGTGTATAATATAGTGCCTGTGAATCAAGACGATCCCCTTCAGCATGTCCACTGGACAGAGTTGCGATTGGTTTTTAAAAAGACCCCTGACAACCATCCGCTGGACCTATCTGAACAAAGCGCCAAATTGGACTTGACGCCCCGTACAATGACCATAGTACTCAGCCTACCTTTTCAGCCCCAAGAGTGGCGGTGGCTAGGATTAATGAAGACTGTGAAGCCTCTTGACGCAGTACTAGGACGACAACCGGACAACATTCAATCCCCCACAATCTCCCAAGGTCATTGAGGTGGCTGCGAATCGCGTAAGGCCTAGTCTAAATAGTCCTGGCAAGATTTGTTTTAGTCTCATAAGTTTGACTTCTATTTAGAGATGGTGAATCCATCGTCAGGCAGTTGATGCACTGCAGGGGGGGGTGGGGGGTGGAATGTAACGGGTGAGATGGTGCGCTCTAGACACCGGCAGTTAATTAGGTGCTCATTATTGATAAATTGGTTAATTGCATTGGGACAAGATACAAGTCGTTTGTTTCAGCTGTGCACCACAAGCTCTTTTTGTAGGTCCCTTCTTTCGTAGAGCATGACAGTGGTGTCTGGACAGAGACGTTTAATCCCCCCACTATTGAGAAGTATGGTAACTCTTTTTATTGCTTACATTTCTGTCCCTAGTGTGAACTCTTATTTTATGAACTGTATGGTATTTTTTTATAAATATTCTTGTGGTTAACATGGCAAGCGTGGAGAGATTGTGGCCATGTTAAATCAGTGTCTTGCCTAGAGGTAGCCAGTTTTATTGTATTTTATTGATTCCATGTTTTAATGTGTTCTTATGTATACTAATATTGCTTTTGTATTGTTAGGTTTAGTGTCAATCACCATTTCCCTAGTATTAGAAACTACCGTTTCATTGTCATTGTAACTTTTCTTTGCTTCTGTTGGTTGTTTTGCTTTTGTTGTGTGTGGTGTCGTGACTGCCTTCACATATCAACCTCGTGGCTAGAACCCAGTGTCTATTGTTTGGGTGAAACTACAAATACTGAGAGTAATATTTTATGTATATATTAAAGGTTCCTAAAATTCTGATATTTAGTAGGACACACTGATTAGCATACATGTCTTACTTATTATATATAACTAAACTTAGTTAACTCCAAGATCCAGTTTCAGCTGACATACATATAACTAAACTTAATTAACTCCAGGAACCAGTTTCAGATAGTCTTCAGTAAAACACACATCAATGAAAAACCCACATAACTGGTTACAACCAACTCAAGCAGACACACAGTTCTGCACACAGTAGTTTTCCACTGCTTGTCATACCACGCTCGGTACCCTTAATATTCCTACACAGCCTCATGTAGTTGAAAAGCGACATTTGTACTGTATGTTAGTAAGCTTGGTATATAATGAACGAAGCAGAAACAGCAATAGAGAATTAAACAAAATACACAATAAAAAGGTAATTAAACAAGTAAGAAATTGAATCTGAAAATGCAGATGACATACTGCACAGTTAAGTATCCCTTTAATTATTCAATATATTTCACTTTTTTGTATTTAGAATGCAGTATTATTAGCCGTAAGGTCATCCGAGACATTGCAGCTGCATATAAAAAGCTGCACTGGCTGCTTGCATAATTGTATGTTGTAAGGCCCTGAATACATTCCTTATCTTCAAACCAACTCGAATAACTTGCGACGCAGGGTAAGCAGGTAAAAGAGGCTGATTACAAATTAGAATGCAAGGGGGAAGAGAAGCAGATTGTTCTTTATGTAAAAAATGTAATCCGTAATAGGAAGACTCAGAAAACCAGCCCTCTTAACATTAACAATTACTGTGATTAACAATGATACTCACAACTCATTTTTCATTAAAGTCTTTGGGCTGAGATAAGCTTGTTTATATAGACTAGCTTTTCAACCAATGACTCATTCATCATGGAGCAAACCCTGAAAGGACAAAACAGCTCCCAGCAATTAAAACTTACGCAGTGACCTTGTGACAAAGAAAGACCTGAGAGCCCAGATGAAACTATGAGAGGTTTTTTTTTGAGAAAAATAATGGCTTTGCTAATTGGAAGATTTATCAACTGTTTTTTTTTTCTTTGCATTCATATTGCGCATAAAAATTTCTTCTTCTTCTTCTTCTTCTTCATGAAGTCTATTTTAACTGCTTTTATATTTAAAACCAATATAATTCCACAGTTCTGAAAAACATATTACCTTGACAGCAAGAGATATAATAATTTAAAATACTGGTTGGCTTCATGAATATACAAGTGAAACAGAACGAAGTGTAGAACAAATTAGATCCATAGGTGTCATTTACTAATACTGGGTATTAGACGTAAAGTACCTGCAACTGAAGAAACATTTTGTAACAAATACTGAAGATACTATTAAGATACTGTTTTGGTTCATTTGACTTTTTTCAGGTTTAAATATTTATAAACTATCAGTATGTGTGTATGTGTATATATATATATATATATATATATATATATATATATATATATATATAGTATACAGGTTAGCTATTGCTATCACTACTGGTTTCTTCCATGTCCTCAGGGTTTAGAAACGATTTAGTTCAAGTCACTTAATTTAAATGTTATGGAAATAGTAGGAAAAATTCCCCACTGTTTTTCTACTGATAACGTTTTCATAGAAACACCTGCAGGTCTGATATTGTCACCATGGCTCATAATGTAACAAACAAGTAGCTTGCCTAAGGTAATGCAGTGAGTCGGTGACTGAGATGGGATTTCAACATAGAAACTGTTATGATTTAGTATTCTGCAATCTCTTTCTCTCCTTCTCCTAATAATCCCCAAACCAAATTGTCAGCCAATACTGTGTGCAATTTGACACAAGGGAGATGCCGTCACTAAAGATTGCTGCAGAAAACCAATAGAAATGTGATAATAGTGAGTTCTATGTTGTTTAGCACTTCTCATGCACATGCAAGTGTATGGCAGACATGGGGCAGTCATTCTGGGCACAGCAGTAGTCCTACATAGAGTACAGTACCATGGTACAGTGAAATCAGTGCCAGTGGTGATAGTGGTTTTGTTATGCAGACTTGACCACCAGCATTTCATTCATGACCCCTGGTCAGATTTGATCCCCCACATACACACCCTTGCGGTCATTTCACTTCTCTGACTGGTTAACTCCCTATCCACGGGATCAAGCATTGTTTTTATTATTCCAAACTGTGAAATTCCCATCCCCTGTCTACCTTCACTGAAAAGCGTCATATCCGTTACAGAAGGGCCCTGTATTGTCCTGTATAGTAGAGACTACATGACCTCATTTGGTTGAGAGCTGACCCTAACTCCTGTCTGTCTTCAGCAGATTTTTTTTTATTTTATCTAAACTGAAGGCTTACTTTGTTTGGTATTCTGTCGTTTAGTATTTCGATTTTAATTAAATGTCTTTCTGTTCAGTTGTTCGTTTTGTCAAATACATTTTGGATCATCTCAGTTGTGAAAGGCGCTATATACAGTACGTCTAAGATTGTTGTTGAACTAGATCCCAGAGGCCAGTGTCTACTGTACTATTCTTTTTGTACAATATATGTAAGTACACAATTGTATTAGAAAAGAGTTAGAGTTAGGGTTATAGTGTGCAAAAAGATTTACACATTAAGTACATTGTAACTATGCATAATAACACTGTAATTATATAATTTATTTATTACATATATTTACTAAGTAACTAGTATATAAATACACAGTGATTAGAGACACTTAGGGCTCTGTGTATCATTGATTTGTCTTTTGAATCTTGACTTTTCGTAGGTTTTTGTGACTTCGTAGACCTACCTGCGATGTATTAAAGTAATTATCACTCCCGTAACTCAGTTTCATCCCTGCTGCGGTAGATTAGTTACTGTTCATTTCAAACTACTTTCGTATGTAAATGTACGAATCTCATTATAATACCGAAGTTTCACGCTTACCCTTGATGTATTATTATTTTTCCTGATTTACGACTTCGGTTTGTGCCTGTTTTTACGCATGCCTCTCACAAGTGTAGATTCAACTATCTGTTCATATGTGAAACTTCCTGTTTAAACATTTCCAGGCTTTTAGTTTCTTTTAGTTAAAGCGCCTTAAAATATAAAAGAAACCAAAAAAATGTATTAATAGTCTATATTAAATAACAATAGCAATAAATACATGTTTGTTTTGGTTTCTTTTATATGTTAAGGTACTTTATTAATGAAGGGAAGCGCATAACAAATCATTGCAGAGTTCTTTAATTAAACACAAACTAAAATATTTTCTTACCAGTAATTCATTATGTAGTGCATAAACAACTGAAATATGACGAAAAATATTTAATATGCGTAGCCTACTGTATGTACTGTACATTTTTCCTTTACACAATTAAAATATACATAAACTCAAACAAGTTTTCTGCAATATTCTTAAATGAGCATGCATTTGGGATATTAATTTAAGTGTGTTCATAGAATTATGTTTTTGCTTATGAGTTTTTTTTTAAATTATATATAAACGCTTTCATATTAACTTTTGTACTTGGTAACATTAATTTCAACATTAAATCCAGTTGATGCCTATGATTAATACATTTTGTGACTAATTTGAAGATGTTAATAGTTTCAATATTAACTAAATTGAGTTATTAATCAAATTGTAATAATTGATTTATTAAAATGTTTGGATATAATGTTACTTGAGTGATTATGTCTTGTTAGAATATGTTTTTGACCGATTCAGATTTTACTGCTGATGTATTTATTTGGATAAGGTATTCTTTAGGTTGTGCTGCAGCAGCGCTCTGCGTTTTTTTCTTTCCTTTTTTCAGGGGTTGGGCATTGCGAATGTATTTATATGAGATGCAAATTCTGATCTCTCCTGTATAATGAGCAGTAATTTATGCTGTTCGTAAACTTGCGTGATATTACTGTAGTTGTTCACGAAAAAGAGCTGTTTAGTACATTGCACGCAAGAATTCTACGAAGGACGGAGGAGGCTACGAATTTGCAGTATTCTACGAACACCTAACTAATATTAGTACATAGAGCCCTTAAAGTAAAGTGCTTATATAATAATTTTTTTACAAATACATACTGTAGAATCAAAAATGAAAAGGTAAACTGTTAATATTATATATATATATTTTTTTTTTTAAACTAATCTTGGAGATCTATTTGTCTAGTTTCCTAGAAAATTTAAAAAAAGATAATTGGAGTAACTAATATATTCTTTTTTGCTGTCACATCTGTATCAATCTCGTGACCAGATTCTAGATTAATATTAGACAGTCTGTCTTCTGAATGCCCAGACCACTGAGTTGTGAAGAGTTGACCTCCTTCTAGAGGTTAAAAAGAGCAAATGACCGTTTATTGACTCAAAGCTCACCCAGAAGCCAAAAACTGTGAGAGTCGAAGTATCGCAGTAACAAACCTGAGAGCCACTTTGACCCTAGAATGACACTTTAAAAAACAGAGAGGTTAATAGTGTGAGTACACAACAGTATCTTTCTGGGCACCACTGGACAGCAGGTTAGTATCTCTGCATGCTAAAACAGCAAAACGTGTATTTATTTAACATTAGCATGCTGGTCAGTGCATTAATGAATATGACCCATAATCTATACAAGCAGGGGAAACACACATTCCAAATTATTTGTTTTCTAAATCAAATGTATGAAATCCAATGTACACAAGGTTTATTTTAACTTAACCTACAAGCTCATGGGGTTGATTTGATCAACCTACCCCATGTACTGTATACCCCACCAGGAAAAGCCGCATGCATTCTCTTAAAGCATTTACAGTACCAATAATGTTTTCATTATTCGTTGTACTGAGAATGTATGAATGATAACCATAATGTATTGTCAATGATTATTGGGTTTGCCAGTCATCTAAAGCTAAAAGCATCACTGTTACTGGAATGTTTTGTTCTTCTCGCTTCTTTATACAACCTACTTATACATACTAGATTTATTCTGGAGGATGTTAAATAAGCTGGGCAAGGGAAAATGTTTTCTAATTAATGATCCCCTCTTGTGGGAGAACTGCAGTATAGGTTTATAAGCCAAACGAAAAGACAAAGGTGTGTGAGAGTGAAAGTATTAATAATGGGATACACATTTTAAATGGTCATGATTATTGTGTTGTTTTTTTTTTTTTAGAAACGGTAGCTGAAGGCTTCATTATTGAGTCTTATTTGCGCAATAGAGAAGTTCAGGCTTTAAGATTAAGAATCAGCCATCTAAGTGTGTGTTTTCCATCACAAAATGTAAAAGGATGAATAATAAATTAGCTAAGAATAAAAACATAAGGAAGTATTAGGCATGTGTGAAGCATGCCGGAGAAGGTTCTTGTCTTTAAATGCATCAATGTCAAATTTTCTTTCCAAGACTTTCCTTGTTAAATCCTGTTAAATTAAATCTTCTACATTGGTTCAATTGAACAACTATTATATTAGAACTTAATTGTAAATGTAAAGCCCACTTCGACAAAATTGCTATTGACTTCTTACATGTAAATATCAGAAATTATATTTCTCTGATTTATTATCTGATCATTTAGAGCTAAATAGCATCTTAACTGAGGAGGAAACCTCCCACAAAGCCAGGCTGTTCTATTTAAGATTCCATTAGAAACTGTATGCGCGAGTATGTAATGAACCATAAAATTTAATTTGGAAATGATATTACCAAAAATGATCGAACGATACCAGCCACAAAAGGGCATGTATTCAACCCTCATCTTTCATTTGGCGGAATTTAAAAGGGAATTACTTAATATTGCAGAGAATAACAATCCTGGGCTTTCTTCTCTCCGTCGCTCCAGTACTTAAAGTGAGAAGTGACCAGTGTAGCCCCATGTAATTACAAAGATTTCCTTATCTTAGCCTATTTGTTGTAGTCATCTCAAATGAAAAAGGTCCTATAATCCAAAGGCTGTCTCATATCTCATTTACATTGGTGGTAATCCCTGGCCTATTTTAGTGTTCAAGTAATGACTTTGAGATTAAATTGCATTTCTTGCTATTCTTTTCTTTCAGATCTCCATCACATATCAGAGGAGCCCTCTCTAAATAGGCCCTGACTGGAGCTGTTGAAGCAGTGCCAGGGGTAAAGCCTGTTACTGTAAATTGGGAATAAAAACTTCTTTGACAGTCGGATTTGAAAGAGAACCCGCATGGAGTATTGTAAAGTATCTTGTTCACTCTTCTGTGCCACAGCAGAACCTCCTGCTCATTCCCAGTTCTATAGAGAGAGGTGTCTTTACTCTTCTGTGCCACAGCAGAACCCCCTGCTCATTCCCAGTTCTATAGAGAGAGGTGTCTTTACTCTTCTGTGCCACAGCAGAACCCCCTGCTCATTCCCAGTTCTATAGAGAGAGGTGTCTTTACTCTTCTGTGCCACAGCAGAACCCCCTGCTCATTCCCAGTTCTATAGAGAGAGGTGTATTTACTCTTCTGTGCCACAGCAGAACCCCCTGCTCATTCACAGTTCTATAGAGAGAGGTGACTTTACTCTTCTGTGCCACAGCAGAACCCCCTGCTCATTCACAGTTCTATAGGGAGAGGTGTCTTTACTCTTCTGTGCCACAGCAGAACCCCCTGCTCATTCCCTGTTCTATAGGTGCCTGGTGCACATGACTACACAGGGTGACCTCATTGTGCACACAAGAGAATAAGTATCCAGTAATAAAACCTTGTATTCAGATATGAATGTACTGCATATAATATATTTTCCTCAGGGTATAAGAGTAATTCCATTTTTATTTTGTTATATTGTCATTTTATCATTTTATGATGTTTGCATTAATTCTAAAGATACATCTGTTTTAATGTGCTTTCTTTTGAGTTAATAATGAGCTGCTATTTAGTCCTAGTTGCCTGTCATGGGTATATGGAACATAGACTAGATCAGCCAACATTTTATTATAGAGGTATGAGCCAGCGCCTTCTAGTTGTCAGCCATAGAAATACCTTGCTAGATAGTGCTGGTGCTTACTAATATACTGTTAAGACATGTTTGTCTGATCTAGTCTGCATGTCCATGGCAGGCATGGCAGCTCATGAAATCAGCTGAAAGCTTGAAAACCCATTAACATAGACTATATTTTAACTGCAAGTCACAAAATGGATGGATGCAATACATAAACTACATGTAATTGCACTGTAGTTGCCATTTATTAAAACTTATTGAATGCAAAATGTAAAAGTTTATTGATACTGTGTGCTGTGCCACAATAATACAATTTACAGCTGAAGGATGAGATTTCTGGTTCTTTATAATGGCTCTAAATGGAGGGAAAAAACTTGTATGTCAGTCAGTCGTAAGCAGACTTCAGCCTTGATAGGACTTTAAAACTTCTTTAGGTGTTGATTATTTGAAGTTATGAATGGTGTACTCCTGACATGATCTCCAGTGAATGGAAGGTCCTGCAGTCAGTGATGTTAATGGTTCAATAGGGGGCGCACTTCCCTCTCAACCAAGTTATGTCCTGTAGTCGCTACTATACAGGACAATACAGGGCCCTTCTGAAAAGGACATGATGCTTCGCAGTGGATCAATCCTGTTTATATAGCTTGAAAAACACAAGTAATTATACATTGGGTAACACTTTACTTTAGGTGTCTCTAACTGCATTGTAAATACACAGTAATGGCGCAATAATGGTTGCGTAATTACACAACAACATCCTTAATTACAAAATGAAAAATATTGCCAGTTGCTAACATCCTATGTAATTAAACTGCATTTACACTTGTGGTTGTATATTTAGAATTTAACTACAATGTAACTGTGATGGGATACCCCGTGTTTATTTCTATTATTATTATTATTATTATTATTATTATTATTATTATTATTATTATTACGTACTGTTTTGGGTTTATTTTAATGTAGGTTGGCAGGGACGAGGTTTGCGTTTCATCTCTGCCAAACAAATATCTCGTGAGAATGCGTGGTCAGCAGCTAATGATTTATTGACAGATTGGCTGTCGACTACACATATGAGAAAACCTGTGCAGAATGTGGTTGAGGGATAAACTAGGTAATTGATAGCCAGTTAATCCCTCGACCACGATATAAAAACCAGCAGCTTTTGCTGACCGGGGTTGGGGTTGTTCAGAGGACGAATGTAACAAGTAAGTATTGAAAATATAAGGAATAACAATACACCAGCATAATACCTGTTAAGAAGAGATTGTCTGTTTGTTTCGGCCATCGTGCCATTTTGTATAAGGAATAACAATACACCAGCATAATACCTGTTAAGAAGAGATTGTCTGTTTGTTTCGGCCATCATGCCATTTTGTTTTGTGTGCAGTGTTTGGTTTTTGTTTAAACATTTGATTTATTATTTAATAAATACACATTCAGTGCTTCAACCTGCAGTACTTGTCTGTCTCTTCCTGGTCTGTGACATCACCACCGAGCCACCCTGCCACAGTAACCAATGTGTAATGTGTTGCCATTAATTGTTAAACATTCACACAAAAAAGTGAACCCAATGCATTTGTCTGGTTGAAATTCACAATTAATCTGAAATGGCAGTCTGGGGAAGGTTACTTGAGTTTGGTCAGCTTCAATCTCTGATTAATTTCATAGATTACTGCTTCAGAGGAGGTATTAAAGAATCAAGGGTTAACATAATTCACTGGAGCCAGGAAGGGTTGGTCTGGGATGCATAGACAACCACATTAACCCTTGGAAAGTTCTGCAACAGCAGGATGCTTCCCCAGTTAAGTAATAACTGTTTAGAGATGCATAACAGCAAAGAGCTACTGTTCTGCAAAGAGGCTTTTGCACCTGAACCCAGATAGAATGAAAACACATGGCAACAATTATATTTCAATTATATGATTTAAGTGTTTAAATCATCTGGGGAGGAAAGGACTGATTAAAGATAGGGTGGTTATTATAGAGAGCACATTGTATCTACCTCATTTTTCATATGATAGAGTTGTTAGGTAATGAATATATACAGTATCTGGAGACCTTCCTCTGTTTCTCCCTAATACATTTAAAGCTACAAAATGAGAACCACAAAGGGTTATAATGATGTTGAGAAATTAAAATACGATGAGCCACATTGACAAAGGTCTAACTCGTGAACTCACAAATTGTAACTTGCACTCACTGAGCAACTGTTTATCTTAACTAATTGATTCTTGTTCTAGTTTAGACACATTCACCAGCCCCCTGCAAACACTAGTACCCCTACATTTGTTCAATCTGGTATTTCTTACTGATATATCTGTGTAGTATGTCCTACATCCACTAGAGCATTGTAGGGAGATTTGTTGATAGTTTCCCTGGAGTGTACCAGTTGTACCTGGGGGTGAGACATGATTCTGAGCACTTTGTTGATAGTTTCCCTGGAGTGTACCAGTTGTACCTGGGGGTGAGACATGATTCTGAGCACTTTGTTGATAGTTTCCCTGGAGTGTACCAGTTGTACCTGGGGGGTGAGACATGATTCTGAGCACTTTGTTGATAGTTTCCCTGGAGTGTACCAGTTGTACCTGGGGGGTGAGACATGACTCTGAGCACTTTGTTGAGATCACAGGGGTGCTTTAAACATCTGAGTTTTAAAGAAGTCACCAGGATGTGATGACAGAAACATAGATAAAACCCTCCAAACCATCTTCATGAAAGGCTTAATTTAACAAAAAAAATAGTTTGATAAAGAGTGAGTTGTGTTAATGTTGTATTTTTTAGGGACCTCGTTCGAAAAATGGGGACACTTATACACACTGATCGAGCCCGTCTGCCTCTCCATCCATCCATCTATCACACATTCTGGGTAAAAATGATAACTATTTTGATTTTGCACAAATCTTCAGCAAGCTTTCCAAGCCTCCTATAGATGCTTCAGATTAGATTTGGCTATAATCCGATAAACTTTACATTTTATATGAATATTTTTAACCTGTACATGCACTCATTCACTTTCTTACCTTAAGTGGTCCAAAAGCATTACATCACTTTACACTGTATCCGACTTATGTGCGTGCATAAACTATATGTAGAAAGCAGTCAGAAGTTATTCAAGTTACACTGGGGTCTAAACTAAACATTATTGTTTATAATACAGGCAATTCACATAGCAGACTACTTCCCACAGTAAAAAAAACCTGGGTGAGCTAGTTAAAGGCCATTTGATTCATAACGTATCGATATGATCAGTGTTAGCCTTGCTGTCCTGAGAATGCCCAACACGATTGCAACGGTAAAGTAACAGGTGATCATAACGCAATTGTTATGATCATATTTGAAACCATGTACAATTGTATTAATGGCTCTAAAGTAAAAGTGAAACTCATTCACTTTGGTATTTTGAATGGATTGTCTGCTTTCAATCTCGTTTTACTCTTCATGGTAGGTGACCTACTTATTTTTTTGTTGGATTAACCTGTTGTGGTTTAATCAAGTATCCAATAATTACTGGGATTGCTAGTGACATTTTGAGACCTGTAGTCTTTATTGTCTTTATTCCTATCATTGTTATTATTACAGTCCCCAGTGTGGAGTTCGACGGCCTTACATACCCAGGTTTATGCAACACTTTTAATGGTGAATTTTCTCAGTCGTGATGGAATAACAAAAATACAATGCTGTTAACTGTACAGTACAAGATATACATTTCAATGACCCTGTGCTTATTCCATGATTATGAATACCCTCTGTATGTGCCTGCACTGGTGTAAGAATATAGTGATCTGAACACTTAGCCTATAACATGGGCAACAGCAGTATTCTCACCAATGTGCCTAAGCCCTGCCCTGAGGAAGACCCTCTTAGAGGGTGAGTGGGTAGTTCTATCACAATACATGTCTGATACTTGAAATCTATGAGAGCAATGGTGCTTGTTAGATCCAATTTTGATTGCTGTAGGCTACTTGTAATGTGGTCTCCTGTTACTATAGTAAGACAACCAGAACTGATTATACACAAGGCTCCCACAGATATTTGAACAAATGACTATAATAGTTTTGGTATTCAGTTAAAAAAAATGTATAAGATTAAGAAAGAAATCTTAAACAGATTACCACCTTCTCATTACAGAACATCCTGTTGTCTCCCAATTTGCAGATAAACATCACAAATATTACTTAACAGTAGTGATTCCGTAATAGGAATGCCCCCAATTGATTAATGAGCCAGGATACCAATCATTAAATCTAACAATAAACAAATGCAATGGGTTTGTTGTAAAAATGACACTGTATTCTCTAATGCTTTAAATAACATCTACATTTATTTATATTTTTATAGCTCTTTCTACACAGAAGTATCTCAAAGCACTGTACAAATGTAAAACATACTACACATCTACCACAATACTACCATTTAAATAACATATTCAACATATTCATATATATATATATATATATATATATATATATATATATATATATATATATATATATATACACACACACATACACATGCATACATCAATAAATATACTTACATGCAACCATCCATAAATGATAATAATAATAAATGCAGCAATATAAATGTTACATTAAAACCCACTAAGACAAGAAAGCCATTTTATGAAAGCAAGTTTTCAGTCTTGACTTAAAAACTGTATTGGTCTCAGCTTCCCTGTCAGACTCAGGCAGAGCATTCCACAATTTAGGAGCTTTACAAGAAAAAGCCCAATCTCCCAAGGTGATTTTGTTGACCCTAGGAATAGTGATGGTTAAGACACAAGTATTCCTTTTAAGTCAACTATATTCACGCTAACTTAAGTATGTACCAGAAAAACAAAACAAGCAAAAGAAAAACTTCTAAAGAGTTTTATTGGAGGTTTTTTTTTATTCAAACGAATATTAAACAGGAACCTTTGCTACTTAATTTCCCAGAAGGTAAGGGTTTCATTCCAGGATGACTCTGTACTTGACACCATTTGCAAAATTGACTTGAAAAGGTGCTCACATTTACTAGACCATTAATTGATAACACCTAATTAATCTGACTTGTGTACGATAAAATGGAGATTGTGTCCCACAGCCAACAACTTGTATTGACTCGGCTCTTTCAATTATATGGATAAGATGAGTTTAACCATAATAGCCCTTAGGTATATTGTACTTAACCTTAGAATCACCCCACTGAAATTCAGGTCAGCGCCAAAGATTTGACCTGGAGGAGACCTTGACAAGGCCTGGATACAGTATTTGACATCAAGGGTTTGTTGTTTTTCCACCCCTTCACTTTCTAATCCATGATTTGCTTCTTTTTCAGTATAATCACCCATGTTGTTGTAGTGTTGACGAAGACCTGTGTTTCAAAAAATGTCACTTAACTCAGTTGCCAGGGAGGATGTAACACATTAATTTATATTTCCCTATACCATGCTAGATCTTTGGAAATTATAGTAGAATGCTAATATGGAATGACAATGGGTGCTGTAATAATACAATTGTTCAATCATTCCTTTAAATGAGCAACCAGTGGAGCATCATTGCATAACAGAAATTATTATTTCATTCATATTTACCAGATAGACTGTACTTGCATATTTTATTACATGTACAAACAACAAAAAGCTTTATTAAATAGATGTTGGATAGAGTCATTATCCATAACAAACACTCGCTGGAAGTTTATTTCAATGTCAGTTTCCTGAGTAATATCCTCACAATCAAAGAACTGGGAATGTAACACATATTATTAAATGGTTAATACAGTTAAACTACATGTAGTTAATGTACCTGCATATTTAAGTGAAGCTTGTCTTATATTGTATAAGTAATGTCTATATTGTACTGTCATTGTGTGTGTGTGTGTGTGTGTGTGCGGTCTCTGTCTATGCAAGAAGTGGTGTTTTAGCTCTGTATTTGTAAAAGCCTTTGCAAGAGAATTGCAATCTATTCCTACCTTAACACCCAGTTAAACCAGGCAGTCATGTTGCACATTCCATGATACAATGAAGTGCAGCCTTTAGTAGCTTGTCAGATGTGGCTTGCTACCATTCCATATGTATAAAAACAGCTTATATTCTGAACTCAGAAAAACTATCTGGACCTTCTCTATTTGACAGTGGACATCCACCTTTTGTCGTAGAATCCAACGGACCTGTGGGGGGTACTACACTCATTTGTGGAGACGAAAGTCTGCCTACCCTTTGCCCTTTTAAACATATTACAAGCCCAAGCTCAAGCAGAGACCAACACTTCTGTCAACCAATGGGATGATTTTGTGGTGTGGACTAATGTCTTCTAGGGGCTTCAAAGTTTAGTGTACCAAACTTTATACCTCAGCTGGATTTGAACCTACACCTTCAAATGGGTAGTCTTGCTGTGCAACTTAGCCACTAAACTTCTGCGAGGGTATACATCCATTGCATGTACCTGTAGGTACAAAGTTTTGCCTCTCAATGTCAGATTTCATAGTGGTTTAGGGTGTCCCACAATAGAAACTGGGTTAAGATTTGCTCTCTTTTTTCACATGCTGTCCCCAAATATGACCATTCATTTCTTCCACTTTGACTGCTGTCTGCCAGTAAAAACAACAGAATTGCTGGACAGCAGTTGATCTACACTGTAACTGCAGATGAACTGCTTTATAACTTCAGTCTGGAGTATGTTGTTCAAGGGATAGTATATTGTAGTCTTAATTCATCTAGTATGATGATTCTGTTCTGAACTGATCCCTCTGATTGTTTATAGTACTACTAACACATGGGTAACAATGGTGATCCATTCACTCAACCCCAATATTGTTCTGCCAGTTTGCTCACTGTTCAGTATATTTCTACAAAGGCTTTTGTTCTCACAACAGCCAAGCTGAACTGATGGATCCAGTGAGATTACTTTCCAATACTGACCCTGAATGTAAGATTCCTGAGCAAAAAAAAAAAACACACAACATTGAATGCCGTCAAATTTCTTTGTTTCCGCAACACATTTATCTTCAAATCTTAATAACTATGACCACCATTTAGCCCAAATAAGTCTTTTTTACTTTGTGCCTCCGCTAAGGTATAGTGCTTGGTTTAATTATGCTGTATTGATTTTGTGCTTAAGCCTTGTTTGCCTTAATGAAATCTTTTGTTATCCCTAATGCTGTCTCCCATTGTCCTTTTTAAAATGGTTAGTTTTTTTCACCTCTTTGTGTTTAAAATATTTCATCTTTTTTTAGTAATCTTAAAGTCAATTCCCCTAAAAAAGGGAGCACTCACAATTTTTCCTTTTTCCAAAACCTTTAGCATTGACTCCAGAACAATCAATTTACTAAATGATGTAATTATCTGTTGGTCCTTTTTTTTTTTGCACATTTAGAGTTAAAGGGTTTATTTTAGATCAATTCAGATCACTTTGTGTGCAAATTGCACAAATGCATAGCCTTCAGGTTCTTTACAAATCCAATTCAGCTTAAGGCACTCAGTATGGAATACTTAAATGACTTTTTCTTTACATGGAATAAAGAATGTCCTACTGTGGCTTGCTCTGGGTATTTTTTATACTGGCCTCATTACACAGAAATCCTATTATTTCTTTGTTTAGGCTTTCAGACTTACAACACATATGAGATAAGCAGATCAAAAAAATAGATATTATGTAAATTCAGAGTATACAGTATTCTTTTGACTTCTGTATTGTGCTATTGGCTAAAGATAACAAGTTGACCAAATGGTAATATGATTAACAAATGTGCTGTGGGACAGAAGACAATTTAAAAAAGCCCAAATGTTTTAAAAACAAAATCACTATGGGGAACTTCTCCAATAGGGCAGATCTACATGCTGAAGACCCAGTAAATGAAGTTGCTGCTACTGGTGCCCTGTGCTGTTGGGTCTTTGTATAAGCAGTCTAGTAGGAACTGTCATTTCTCTGTGTATGTAAATTAACTCTACGCGTACATCATCTTTTAGAGTTAACTGAAATCAGGTATTCAGAAATGCAGTGTTCATCTGGCCCTCTTTCTCCATTATGTACAGTTCCATATTTTTTTGGCAGGATTTCTGATTTCTTGGCCCTCAGTAATATTGAAACTGAAAAGAAAGCCTTGTGTTTAAGAGTGAGTAGTGGTGAGGGGGGGTGATTCAGTCTTTCGGAGCAGTCACTGCTTTGGGGGTTGGGGGTGGCAGTAAATCAGTGCACGGTTGTCAACATCCTAGGACCGCAGGAATTACTCGAGTGAAAATAACAAATGGCTGTCATTGCAGAGTCAAAAACCTGTGATTATAATTATCACATCCCCAGTGACCTTGCATAAACTTTAATCCCTCTCCAATGGAGCATTTAAATAGTCTGTATCTGCTGCCAGGGGACTGTGCATCCCATGGTTGAAAAAGACAGAGGCCAAAGGAATCAGTGATTCATGGAGGAGCTACCTAGACTGTGGCTCTGTGTCTCTGTGTGTGATTTCCTAGCTTTAATTAATTGTAATGAGCAAGCACAGGCATTTATACCTGATCTTTTCTGATCACATTCAGATACGGTCATGTTAGCTGTGAGGAATCTTTAGTTTGTGCTGCAAAGATACTGTAGTAATTTTTTTTTTTTTTTTAAATGTCACAGTAAATTGGCATGGTCATTTGCAGGTTACCATGTTTTTACCACACCTATACTTTAGAAACACCAAAGAAACGTACTACATTCAATGACAAATATTTTAGAATATGTCTTTTCAATGTCTTCAATAGACTTGGCATTTACTGTGCTTAGTTAACAAGTCATTTTTTTTATTGTACGAAATTGGAAGCAAGTTAGGTTGTAGCGTAAACACACCCACACAAAATCTAAAATGATGTTTGAGCCGGTGTCTTGAAAATTTGAGCTACCCAATATTTTTGTACCTCTTTCATAAACTGCGCATGCACGAGGCCTTTTTTTTTTTTAACTTTTTTGACACGCCTCCAAAATTTTGATCTACCTCGTGTGCGCAGATAAAACAAGTTCAACAATTGTCCGCAAATGATATTTAGAATATATTGATTTTGAGTAATATATATAGTGCATGTAATGTTATTTATTTATTTTTTTTTTTGATCATTTGTTTTTAAAATCGATTGTCTTTTCGGTTATTGTACACTTAACTCACATGCTCAAAAATAGAAAATTCTGCCAAAATTGTCCTCTTTAAGCTTTATTAGGTCATTTCAAGACATATACAGGAAAATACAGAAATTATGAATTTATTTATGAAATATAGGTTAAATCATTACTGCATATTACCTCTTAGTTCAGGGCGAGGAGCATCGGATGTAGTAGCTACTAGAGGCCGCTGGAGGGTGCAAAAGAAATGGTGTTGAAATAAGAGTAACAGAGTTAGTTTGATAGTGACAGTTAGGGTTAGGTTTAGGGGTAGAGGTTAGGTTTAGGGGTTAGGTGTAAGTCTCATATGATGTGGCGTAGACTGAAATTGCAGGTGTATTTTGTTTTACTATATTTTTGTAAATAACTTTAGAATTTATTTTATTTTAAATGTAATATAAAAGGTCAAACTTGCTAGAATTTTGTGTTTTTGAGTGTGTGAGTTACAGTATTTTGCACCCTTTAGCGGCCTAGTGGCTACTGCACCCGACACTCACCGCCTGAACTAATATGCAGTAATGTTTTCACCTATATTTCATAAATAAATTCACAATTTCTGTATTTGCCTTAGTTTATTGTTGTTTAAATGACCTATAGGATACCAAGCACAAATTTGGCTGAGTTTTCTATTTTTGAGTGTGTGAGTTAAGTGAACTGCACCCGTCTTTTCTACTTGAAAGTATTGTTCAGAATATATTTATTTTTGAGGTTTTAACCCACTAAAGCCCAGGTAGCTCATTTGAAGGGATAAAAATGTCTGCTCCAAATGGGCTATCTGGTGTTTTGACTGAAGTGTACTAGTTCTAACCCACTAAGCCTTGAGTTACGACTGCATACACTTAATAAAATTATTGCAATTGAAATTTAAAGACAATCTAAATTTGTAGGAATTTCATGAACATGACAGAGACAGAAAGTCAGGCTGTTTGGAAACTTTTTTTTTTTTTTGTTGGACTGTTGGGATTTCATTTTGATGTTTTTTTTTTTGGCTTTTCACAGGTAACATAGATGACTACTGTGTTATCTACAACAGTGAATCGTGTATGACCTGTTTTTGGATGACTTGCTGGGTGAAACTGTGTAATGTGTATGAGAACCCGACTTGGATATGCAACTGTACAATGAAATGACTACGAATCTGGATTACCCTAACTCTAACCCCTAACCCTAACCCTAACCTTAACCCTAAACCTGCTTGTGTAAATATTGTAAATAAAACGTTTGGACTTGGAATTCCCTGTGTGTTGTGTTTATGATTCGACCCACCAATGTGGTTAAACAAGGACAGTTCACCATAATATCTAAATAAAATTCTTCCAAAAGTGTAAAGTGCCAAACAGGAAAATAGACTTATCAGTTTAGCAATTAGAAATGTTATGTAAGATGTAGACTGCGATGCACCGCACCAGACAATCAAAAATCTCCTACAGAAACCACGGTGTATCTACAAAGCCCCTGCATCCCATTACCAACAAATCACTATCATCAGGATTTACTTTTTGTCAGGCTTCATTTCTGTGAAAATACAGGGTAGTCCATTTTGGGCAGTCATTTCTCCCTCTCCAAAGGAGCTACCTGATATTCATTTCAGGGTCCTATCTTGGGGGGGAGGCATTTATTTTCAGAGGTGTCTCCTAAGGTAGCCCATTTGGAGGGGAGGTGCAGTTTTCAGGTGTCTTGTTATATGTGCTTCTCTTTAAAATGATCCATCGCAACTGAAAAATATAAGGTAGGCTGTTTGGAGTGGAGGCATAATTTTTAAGGTGTCTGAAAAATGACTCCTCCCCTCCAAATAGGCAACCTTATATTTTTCAATTGAGGTAGTCCATATGGAGGGGAGGTGCATATTATCAGATATAAATGAAAAATTGTTCCTCCCCTTCAGATGGGCTATGTCAAGAGAGGCTCATTTTTTCAGGAGGCTCAGTTTTACAGCTGTGTATGATAAATTGTGCTACGGGAGGCTCAAATTTTCAGAACACAGGCTACTTTTATTTAAAAATATTAAGAGTATTTTCAGGTATTATTATTCAGTACATTTTTTGTCCTATTATTGCACTGTAAGATATAATAAAAGCTATACATAGTACATATTAGCTATACACATGCAACATAAAAAGCATATTCCTTTTATCATATCGTAAAATACAGTATGTACCCATTGGTGCTTGTCATTTTGAGAGTTCATGTATAGAGATTCTTAGAAGTTGCGATGGTGACCAAACGTGTGTGAGTAGTATTGTTGTGTAAAAATGTAGCTTAAAATAAACAGTTGCATTCAAGAAATTCAAGAACAGCGAAAAACCAAAATAAAGCCACACTTAAGGTTTGTGTATTGGACACGCTACATAAACATGCCGTGAAAATAATTAATAATTAAGTGCTGTAATGCAGCTAAAAGCTCAATATTTAAACAAAAAAGGAAGTTAAAAGGTTACTGTTTTTTTTAACTCCAATAAACCAATGTTATCTTTTGCCAGTCAAGTCGTAGAGTGCCTAAATAACATTTTGAGTCAACACGAACAGATTTATTAATTTAGTCTGTTGCATCTTCTTAGCAGCCACAACTATTCCTGGTAAAATAGATTCGGTTACATTGTTTACAGTCAGGAGTTTAAGGATGATTTAACTGTGCAGCAGATTCACTAGTTAGATACAGAGCTAATAATATCTCAGCCAAAGAAGCATGCTCTGTAATTTAAGACGTTGCCATAATGAAAAACAGTATGTAGCTGAGTTTTGGACTAAAGCAGGGTCAGCTGTTGCAGGGAAAACAATGTTTATTTCTCAAACTGACCATTTTATGGTGAAAGCACAATGCATAGAAATAATTGGGACTTTATTTTGGAAGTGCACTGCTGAGAATAAAAACAAACTAAACATTTAGGGAACTAAAAATGAAATACACTGCAGCTTACTTTATTGCAGTAATAAAAGAAAAAAAACATTCACTAAATTTAGCTCTCAAATTGTGCTAATGAAAATATCTCAAATGTATTAATGTGCTTGCTGTGGTGTATTTAATATAGTAAATAGTTGAACAAACTCGATACAATTTAAACTTGTTTTTACTGAAAAATAAACAGTAACATGTAATCATAAGAGCTGTCTGTGTTACATGCTCTCAGATCAGGACTTCACTAACACTGAGCATGGGAGCTGCATCATGCTGTTTCCCAAGTGGACACAATGAAAGGTGCGATCACCAATTCCACACACATTTTCAGCCAGTTTTGTGCTGAAAATGCTCAAAGTCCATTTTTCTTCTTAATCTTGCCTTGCTGTGAGCAGTACTGAAATAAAGCTCCTTCACAGCACTAATGGAGTACTTTGTCAGACACTACACAGACCACTACTACAGCACATGCTTAAACCATGCAAAAATGCGGCAGACTGCACCATTTTAATCCCTTTTTTCAAAAGGTTCCATTGGGAACCCCCCCTTCCGCACACTAGGTGCTATGCTTCTCAATGAGATGGGTGCCCCCTACTACCTTAGAATTGCCACGCACTTTAAAACTACATGAAAACCCTGCCTGTAGAAATACATTTCTAAAACTGTATTCTTGAAACATACTTAATTTAATTTTGCTGAGGTCCTTGAATCTCTGGAATATAATTGACTTGTTTACACTGAAAACAAAAGAACATTGGTCACCTTAATAATGGAGTTTACTGAAAACAAAAATGAATGAAAAAGTTATAATCATAGTTTTAGAGCTTCTTAATTCATATCTGAAAGTCGCTGTTTGATTAAATGTTCTGTGCTTTGCTTCTCCACTACTTCCCAGAACACGCCATCACTGTTTGCAAGCAATGTCAATGAATTCACCTGGAAATTAAGTGTAAAACTAGGCACTAAAGTCTCAAATCGAAAATTGCCTTCCGTGAAACAGACAGATATATTATTATTATTCATTTCTTAGCACACGCTCTTATCCAGGGCGACTTACAATTGTTACGAGCTATCACATTTACATACAATTTTTTTTACACATATTTTTTACATACAATTACATTATTTTTTACACATTATTTTTACATACAATTACCCATTTATACAGTTGGGTTTTTACTGGAGCAATCTAGGTAAAGTACCTTGCTCAAGGGTACAGCAGCAGTGTTCCCCCAGCTGGGATTGAACCCACGACCATCCGGTCAGGAGTCCAGAGCCCTAACCACTACTCTGATATGACAGAAGGACTTATTGACAGCAAAAAAAAACAACAACAGAATAACTTAATACCACTTCATTTACCAAAATTAAAATAAATAATTATGGATGCAGGAAAAACACATTAACAACGTTGCAGCGTCAACCTAGAAATCTGACTGTGTTTTACTGCATTTTTTAATTCCATTATGAACCTACACAAAGGGGAAATACAGAAATATAATATGTTTTTGTGTAAGAGAAAAGATAAAAAATGCATTATCTGAAATCAAACGAACTGAAGCACAATCATCACTGTATTACAGACTTAATAAAAATGCAAATGCAATGAAAGTGAAACAACGCTTTAGTTTTGCAAAGCAATAAAAATAATACTAAATTTACTATTTAAGAACAGTATATATACAGTTCCGGCAATGAATTGAAGTCAAAGTAGATGCTATAGTCAGAGGTGAAAGTAACTTTAATTTCTTACCGCTGTAGTGTTATTTTCAGGTACACATTAAAAAGTGGTACTCAGCACACTGCTCTTGCTCATGCATGTCTTTTTTATCAAGGCCGAGGGGTTAACTGGCTATTAATCCTCTCATTACCCCTCGGCCATAGTCTGCACAGGTAGAATTATTATGCATGACTGCCAGCTAATTCAATAATTATTAGTTGACAGTCATACATTCCCACAAGGTATTTTAAAACAAAAACAATACATCATGGCGGACGGCACCTTGCTTGAACTTGCCAAACAATAACAACTACAGCTTTTCACCGTCATTTAAACATAATAAATAATAATAATAATAATAATAATAATAATAATAATAATAATAATAATAATAATAATAATAATAATAATAATAATAATAATAATAATAATAATAATACAAAACAAATATACAAGCAGGGCAATCACAATTGATTGCCCCTGTACCAAAATCTGACAACGTCCCACCTGCAATCTGAGTGTACCATTTTCTGACATTACAAGGGTCAAGTTGTGGTACGCATACCACGTTCTGACAATGTACCACTTTCTAACACTACACCAGCTCTATAGTCCAGATCAAGGTTTCTATCAAAGTGAAAAACAATGTCCACAAACTTGAACTTGAAGCTTATCTATAAACTTCGGTACATTCAAACAGTATTCCAATTCCAAACACAAAGAAGATAGTGACAGAGAAGTTGAAAAATGCATGCAAATAGAATAATTTAGCTAGAAAAAACAAATTGAAATAATTTTGTATGTATTTGTATTTTATTATTTGTGCATTTTTCCTGAGGGAATCAGACAATGTCCGATAGGTAAACTGTTCCCCCACTGCAACCACTAGTTTAATGAAAATAGATTTGAGTTTGTTTCAAGGATTCGGACTCGAAGTCAAGGACTCATGATTCGGACTCAGACTTGAATGATAGTGACTCAGACTCAGACTCGACACTCAGGACTCGGACACGGACTCGGACTCGAAGTCATGGATTCGTGATTCGGACTCAGAATTGAATGATAGTGACTCAGACTCAGACTCGACACTCAGGACTCGGACACGGACTCGAGACTCGAAGTCAAGGACTCGTGACTCAGACTCGGACTTGAATGACAGTGACTCAGACTCAGACTCGACACTCAGGACTCGGACACGGACACGGACTCGAAGTCAAGGACTCGTGACTCAGACTCGGACTTGAATGATGTGATATATGTGATATGTGATATATCTCCTGGTATATCTCCACTGATGCATGGGTGTGATGTGCAGTTTTATCTAATCTCCTACAGCTATGGCCAAAGGTTTTGCATCACCCTATAGAATTAATACATTTTGCTTCATAAAGTCAAATGAAACCTGCTGAATAATGCTACGTTAACATATTGAATTACATACGGCTTTGTAGTTTTCCATATGTTTTACGGAAAACTGAAAAAATGTGATATTTCAAAATATAACATGAAATACTGTACTACTATTATGGCTCCCGGTAGACTTTTGTGATATCATTTATAGTTTCTTTAATTACATGATGTTAAATAAAATATCTAAATTATGTTAATATATACATTTTTTTTATTATGTCTCAATCCTAAAATTCTAGGTGACACAGCTGTAGAATACAAGTCTCCCTTCATTAATTCATAAGAATGAGTTAATTGTACAGTAGAGTTTATTTGTGAAGATATTCTGTACCTGAACTTGTAGTTTCTGTTTTAGTTTTTTTGTTGTGGCAAAAAGCATAATCTTAGGTCTTAGACTGTTGAACCAGGTCTGGCCTTTTTTTTTATAAAATAGCATGGTAGTTCTTATACAGTATTTTTGTTCTAGGGAAATCGTAAGGTTTATGGTAGGAGTACACAGTCTTATTGAAGTAAAATGCTGTGGTAAATATATGTTATTGAAAAATTCTGCTTCAAAAACTCTACCAAATGCTAACCAGGAAGGAAACAGCGGCTTTGTTAAGATAGGCATTTTATTAAAAAAAGGAGACAAGCACAGAAAGTGAATGCAAAAGAGAACTCCTCAACATTCAATTAATTCTTCTTGTTGGCTGCCAGTTTGAGCAAGTACCACACATGTGACAACAGCTTTTTATTATTAGCTGGTTTTATTTAGATCTGTTGATCTTGTCTCATATAATGAAGCAACAATGTATCATTTCATTAATAATAGTTCGTTGTAGAATTCTCACCCTTGTTTTTATGTCATTGGCAAGCAAACTCGCAAGGCGTGTGTGAAGTGTTGCTTCACTTCTACCTCCCACCTCCTCCGAGTGTGGTAGTACTGCCATGTGTCAGGTGGAGACCGGCATGGTATACCCAACATATGCATGGAAATCTCCAGCTTCTGGAGGGCTAGTCTTTGCTGCCACCTTCTCCGTTTAATAATTTTCATAGTGGAGACAAGTTGAGCCAGCAAAAGCAATTGCAATCTTCCAAACAGAAGTGTTCTTTGCAGTGTAGTTTTGCTTCGGAAACTATAAATGAAACTATAAAAGACAATAAAGCGAGGCAGTTCTTCCTGCGACAGCGTGGGAGAAGTACAAGTGGAAAAGTACAGAGCAGTTAGAAGCAGTTTGAAAGCAGGTTGACAGCTGCAGAAGCTAAACTAAACTTCCAAAAAAAAACAATTAACATGGTCTTCAAGCCAGTAATCTGTGACAACTGCATGATGTGGGAAATCCGAGAAAACCCAACAGAGCTCAACCAAGTGTGCGTAAAGTCCCGCAAAATCCAGGACTTGCTTAAACTAGTAAGTGTGCTAGAAATGGAGATGCAGGAAATGAGACAGCAACAGGAGCTTGAGGAGCAGGCACACCCACAATTCATGGAAGTCTGGACCCCTAGCAGACTGAAAGCAACCAGGGAGATAGAAGAGGGCCGAAACAGCTGGGTTCAGATAGGCAGAAGCAGGGAAAAAAAGAAACTTTGTCAAACACAACCACCAGAAATCCAAACATCCAACAAATTTGAGCCACTTCAAAATGTAGATGATCAAAACCAACATCAAGAGAACAAAAGGAACAACATCTAGGACCCTATAAACAGTGCTGGCCAGGCAGCAAAAAGAAGGGAGGTCATGATTGTTGGGGACTCCATATTGAGAAACACTGCAAGTTCAGTTTACAGTTTGGACCCCCTTACTACAACAGTGTGCTGCCTTCCAGGAGCCTCTGTCACGAACATCACTGAGAACGTGGACAGGCTCCTAGAACGAACAGGAGACGACCCTGTAGTAGTCATCCACATCGGTACAAACAATATTGGAAGAGACAGGCCAAGATCCCTGCAAAACAAATTCAAAGAAGTAGGAATGAAATTAAAAGACAAGACCAAAACTGTGGTATTTTCTGGGATACTCCCGGCACCTTGCAAAGGACCATATGGACAACTGGGAATACAAAATCAAAATGCATGGCTGAAATCGTGGTGCACACAGGAAGGCTTCATCTTTCTTGAACATTGGAGCACATTCTACAACAAGGACTATCTATATAGGCGGGACGGACTGCACTTGAACAAAAAGGGAACCAATCTACTCGGACAAAGGATCCTTGAGGAGGTCCAGAAGCATTTAAACTAGAAAGGAAGGGGGGAGAAAACAAAAAAACAGAAGGGAGACCACATCAAAACAAAGGCAACAACTCAGGTAAGACAGCTGTTAAATGTATTTATCTAAATGCTAGAAGTCTCAGAAACAAAATGTTAGAACTTGAAGCTACTGCACTAACAAGTAACTACGATGTGATAGGTGTTACAGAAACTTGGTTGTCTGAAAGCAGACGAATACAATATTAGTGGGTACACACTGTATAGGAAAGACAGGCAGGACAGAAGAGTTGGAGGGGTAGCACTATTCATAAGAAATATTCTTGAAGCCCAGGTGTTAAATCTGGACAAAGAAAACAACGCTGAATCAATATGTGTCAGAATAATGGACAAAAATTCAAAAGGCATAATAATAGGAGCATGCTATAGACCGCCAAATTCAGACGGCAAGCAAAATAATCTGTTATACAATGACATGAGAAATGCATGTAGAAAAGGAGAAGCCATACAAATGGGGGATTTCAACTTCCCCATATAAAATGGGAAAACCCGGTGGGGAGCACGACTGACAAAATTGAAATGGTGGAAATGACAAATGACTGCTTCCTAATGCAATTTGTCAAGGCACCGACTAGAGGGGAGGCATGCCTTGATTTCAAATAACGAAGACAGAATAACTAAAACAGAGGTCAGAGAGCCATTGGCAAACTCAGATCACAACATGGTCTCATTTGAAGTGATTTTTAAAATAGTAATGACTAAAGCTAAGGCTTACAATTTTAGAAAAGCAAACTATGAAGGTATGAAACAGAGACTAACAGAAGAGGTGGAGAGACACAAATGGCAAAATCATAGACAAAGAAAAAAAATAGCAAATATATTAAATTTTTACTTTTCACAGGTTTTTACAAAGGAGGACATGGGCAACATGCCCCACATGTTGACCTGTTCCTGTCCAGTTTTAAATAACTTTAGCATAACAGAGGCAGAAGTGTTAAAGGGACTAGGAGCTCTTAAAATAAACAAATCCCCTGGGCCAGATGAGATCCTCCCAATAGTACTCAAAGAAATGAAGGAAGATTTACAAACCGCTAACCAAGATCATGCAACAGTCTCTTGACACAGGGGTTGTACCAACAGACTGGAAAATTGCAAATGTAATACCGATCCACAAAAAGGGAGACAAAATCGAACCAGGTAACTACAGACCAATAAGCCTGACTTCTATTATATGTAAACTTATAGAAACTATAATAAGATCCAAAATGGAAAATTACCTTTATGGGAGATCGTGTCTAACTAACCTGCTTGATTTTTTTGAGGATGCTACATCGACAATGGATAATTGCAAAGCATACAACATGGTTTATTTTGATTTCCAGAAAGCTTTTTACAAAGTCCCGCATAAAAGATTAATTCTCAAACTGAACGCAGTAGTGATTCAAGGAAATGCATGCACATGGATTAGGGAGTGGTTAACATGTAGAAAACAGAAAGTAATGATTAGAGGAGAAACTTCAAAATGGAGCGAGGTAAGCAGTGGTGTACCACAGGGATCAGTATTAGGTCCTCTGCTAATCTACAGTAATGATTTAGATTCTGGTATAGTAAGCAAACTTGTTAAATTTGGAGATGACACAAAAATAGGAGGAGTGGCAAAAACTGTTGCAGCAGCAAAGGCCATTCAAAAATTATCTAGACAGCATTCAGATCTGGGCAGACACATGGCAAATGACATTTAATAGAGAAAAGTGTAAGGTACTACACGCAGGCAATAAAAATGTGCATTATAAATATCATATGGGAGATACTGAAATTGAAGAAGGAATCTATGAAAAAGACCTAGGAGTTTATGTTGACTCAGAAATGTCTTCATCTAGACAATGTGGGGAAGCTATAAAAAAGGCCAACAAGATGCTCGGATATATTGTGAGAAGTGTTGAATTTGAATCAAGGGAAGTAATGTTAAAACTTTACAATGCATTAGTAAGACCTCACCTAGAATATTGTGTTCAGTTCTGGTCACCTCGTTACAAAAAGGATATTGCTGCTCTAGAAAGAGTGCAAAGAAGAGCAACCAGAATTATCCCGGGTTTAAAAGGCATGTTGTATGCAGACAGGCTAAAAGAATTGAATCTATTCAGTCTTGAACAAAGAAGACTACGCGGTGATCTGATTCAAGCATTTAAAATCCTAAACGGTATAGACAATGTCGACCCAGGGGACTTTTTTGACCTGAAAAAAGTAACAAGGTCCAGTGGTCACAAATGGAGATTAGATAAAGGGGCATTCAGAACAGAAAATAGGAGGCACTTTTTTACACAGAGAATTGTGAAGGTCTGGAACCAACTCCCTAGTAATGTTGTTGAAGCTGACACCCTGGGATCCTTCAAGAAGCTGCTTGATGAGATTCTGGGATCAATAAGCTACTAACAACCAAATGAACAAGATGGGCCAAATGGCCTCCTCTCGTTTGTAAACTTTCTTACGTTCTTATGTTCTTATGTTCATTTCCATTTTTTAGGTGCTTGCTCGGTACAATGATTACTCGCTAAACTAGCGAAGAGTAAAAAAAATGTAATTAATATTTTTCTCAAATATTAAACATAATTGTAGCAAAAAGATTATATATTGATTAACAACAAATTCTAATACCAACTATTCCCACTGTAGCATGGGGTGCACGTTTTGTTTGTGTTTTAATATTGATTTACTTGTATTCACACGCCCTTGCAATACATACAGTCTGTCGTGTATAGGCTACATCTCGTGGAGCCTTATTTAATTTATCATGGCAGGATCGGGATGTATTTTGTTATGATAGAGGGAGAAAATAATAGGAATTATGTTGCTGACACTGTAAATGACAACACAAATAGATAACATTTACAGAAAGCCATTTCTAAACATGGCAATTGAGATAATGTTTGGGGCTAATATTTTACAGTCTGTTTTCTATTTCCTATTTATTCCACTACAATATGAGAAATTCCAGTGTTCCCCTTCCTCTGCAAGGTAGTATGTACCATCTTGCTTTGTTGACGCTGTTGACCAGGGGTTCGTTTGAGCTGAATCTCACCGGAACCCAGATCTGGTACCTTTTTGTCTGGCAGGCAACAGTTAGACAGTTTTCAAAGGATGAACCATAGAAAAAAAAAACGCTATATACATAATAAGTACAATAAAAAAAAACCACTTTCCTGTTCCATGAATTGACTGTCAAAATTTTACTGCAACAAAATATTTTAGGACGAGACGAGTACGAAAATTATTATTTTTTTACACCCCAAACAGCAAAACCAGCGCTCTTAACAACAGTGTCATCGCTCCTGTTCTTCAGATTAGGTCTAGAAACAAACATGCTATCCCTCTTTGATTATAAAATCTGGCACCTTTTTGTTTACAATGAACCCCTGCTATTGACTATCCTCCAATATATTTGGTTCTTTTATTGACTTAGGCCCTGCTTCTTTCCAGACCTCTCTAACGGTATCCATTGGCTGTATCGGGTCTCACTGCACCAATTTACTGTCCTCCTTTAATGTGGCCAACCGTCTGTGGCTTTAACTTGTGCTGCTTTCCTAACAAAGACAGGTGTCTTTAAAAAGAACTAAATTATCCAGGTCTCGACAGGAAAGGGAGTGCAATTGTAGGGCAGTTCTTTCACTTCAGGGTTTCTGACCAAGGGAATAATGAGAGAAAAATGGCAGCTTCACTTTGTTCATTACAGCACATTGATGTTCCTCTGATGTCAAGCAATTAAAAATATCATCCTGTGAGGCCTTCATTGACATGAGAAGATTGCACAAAGCTTGAAAGCAGTGATAGATTTTGCATAAGCTTCCTTATTTATGTCTGAGTTATTACATCTAGATCAAAAAGTGCTCTCCCTTAGGCTCATTTTTCTTAGTACTGAGAAGTAGTAATTGAAGGGGACCCTTCTACAGTTAAGGGCTCACCTCCCAGACAAGCTAAATTGAGCCAGAACTTATGACAAATAAGCTACCACAGGAAAATAATCGAAAAGATTTATTTTGTAAAACAAGTTCAAAGAGCATTTTATTTCAGTGCGTGTAGAAAAGACCATTATATTGTGCTTACAATTTCCACGCTCAATTGTATACATAACAGTATAGTTACACAACAAAAACAATATTTGTAATATTATTTTTCACTGGCTATGCCAAGGCATGGATAAAAGAACGACTTCTACAAAACGAAAGCATTTTGTTACATATATTATTTATGTTTTTAAATAAAATAAAATAAAATAAAATAAAATTGTTTCATAGCTTCCACTGGATCACATTTGTATTGTTTGAAACATGTACAGTATTATGTTTTGGTTCTGATGTAATTATTATAATTTGAATATTTTTTTATTTACTTCTATGTGAAAAGAAAGAGTATGGCCTCCACAATTGTAAAAACAAATATATATATATATATATATATATATATATATATATATATATATATATATATATATATATATATATATCACACACACTTTGGAGGTATTTTATTTCAAAAATATTTCTGTTTGTGACCTCCAAGTCGTGTGACTAGGAGGGTGTGTATAAAAGCCGGCAGTTCCTGCTTCCAAGGAGGAGAGACTGGCCACTGGATAGTGGAGCACATGGGCAGTGGCAAATTACTGTATTGCTACCGTTATTGATAATTTAATTGTTGTTTTTTTTGTTTGTTTGTTTGTTTTACTTAAAAATCTATGTGTAAGAAGTGAAGACATGGGACCAGTTCCTATTTTTCCAAAATAACTTTGTCTGTCTGGGTCACGGCATGTGTCGGTTTGGGCCTGCAACATAATGTGTCCGGGATCTTGTCCTGAGTAAAAAAATTGACTTTTCTTCAATTCATTGAAGCTGTAGCAACTGTGAAGCAGTTAAAATAACTATATATAATAACACCCTCATAATTTAAAAGTTGAACATTGGGTGCATGCATGCCAATTCGGGGGGGGGGGGTAGCAAAGGGAATTTAAGCATCGTTTTGCCGCTACAGCTTATCAAGCCACAACCGAACTGGAACACTGCCGACCACAGTACCTCGAGTTTATTGATTGTGCAAAATCTGAATTGTCAAAGAGATTTGACAGCAACGACCTTAAGCACCACCAAGCATTAGAAAATTTATTACTACATGCCGAGAGCAATGACATCTTTAGTAAATATTCTGATCTCAATCAGGATTCACTAATGATCCAACTTTGAATGTTAAACATCAAAATCAGTACAAATCTGTTGCAGCTCGTTTCACCAGCATCTTCGGCCTATGCAGAACGCATGTCTCAGCAGGTAGAATCTTGAGCAACAAAGCTGCAGGTAAACCTACAGGTCTCAACAGGTGGTATTCGAGCACCCCACCCTGGCCTCCAGATGTTGTCTGAGCTGCCAAGACGCCAGAGATGGCATCAGAGCGTTAGTTTCTGAGCCTGGCGTCAGTGTAGATGTAGTTTTCTGAGCTGCCATGGCACAGAGATGGTATGTCTGAGCTGATGTCAATGTAGATGTAGTTTTTCTGACCCCTGAAACATTAGTTCGAGACATCAATATACTGTAATATACTGGGTAGGTTACATCCCAGTGTAGAGCAGCATGCTGTCTCCAGGACTCAAATGTTGGTTGTGAGTGAGTCCAGCATGCAGATACATGTGGTGTGGCTGTCTTGCTAGACAAAAGACTAAAAGAGGACAATCAGACTTTACAAATAGGGGTGGCAGCATTGTGTGGTGGGCAACAATGGCAATGAGAGGGGAGACATGTCTGGCAAACAATATGATGATTGATTTAAATAAAAGGCAGCCAAGAGTGGGTGCGTACCATTGAAGACATCAATCACTTCAGGACAAGCAATCTCCACTTCTTCAAGACAATGGCTGTGAGACCACCTTTGCACCTCTCCTAGGAACCACATTATGCCGGTTCATACAGCCCCCCAAAATACAGTCTGGCTACATGACTGCAAGGAATAGTCTTTCTAATAATTCAGACAGTATAACTTGACAAAATATCCTTACAGTAGCAAAGCCGGGACGTTTAACCAAATTAAGTCTAAAAACTGGGACAATCCCAGTTTTCCCGGGACGTGTGGTAACCCTAGTCCTGATCGAATGCACCCAGTGTGGAGCCTGAAGGATCAACTTGAATAAGAACACTGCTGAGTGGTTTCATTTCCTGTCCAGTGCTGTATTGCACAACAAAACAACAGAAAGCAACAACACCTGTCTGTCGCATTGGTATCAGCATCGCAGCCCACTGTAAAACTGCAGCATGGCACTGTAACATGAACACATTAAAATTAAAACAAATCAAGATTGTATCGTCATGTAGGTTTCAATTTCTTAAATCGAGTCACTTACCATACATTATATATCCCCCTTTTTCAAGATAATTTTTTTTTTTTTAAATGCATAAAGGTATTCTTTTGATTGTTCTTTGTAATAAGTATAAAAACTCTATCTTGTTTAGCAGAGTTATTTAGCATGTAAATATGTGATATTTCTTTATCTATTTAAATTATTTGATTTTTTTTTTATCTTTACGCAGCAGGTTTTTTCATCAAATATTCAAGTCAAAGAAAAATGTTTTATTTGTATTTTTTTTATTTACAAACCTATTGATTAGAGATAAGGTAGCAGTACGAAAGTGAAAGCAAATCCTGTTATGTAACAGATTGCTATTAGAGGAAATCTATTGCTCCGTTTACTCATTGGACAGTGTGGCAGGGCAGGAGCACATGAAAAGGTTTTTTTGTGTGTAAATATATATTGTACATAGTGTGTGTTTATCGTAAATAATTAATAACGCTCCTGGGAGAGCCTGCCCGTCGTGTGTGATTACCAGCTGTGGAATCTAATCAGCAGGTAGGTGTGTTCCAGCAGGATGTCACGTAATAAAAGGTCCTGTTTATTCACCTCAAGGCTGCTGCAAAGCCAAGGACAATGGGCTGAACATCGTCCATGCTACCCGGACAAAGAGGCCTAAAGACCTTGCTGTAATCCTCTGATCGCAGGGAGAGTGACCCGGGATCAGAAAGTAAAGAAACCACAACCGCTGATGGCCGGGCGAGTAGCCAGTCAGGGTTTGTTTAGTAATGAAAAAAGAATATTAGTTCAGGGTTTGTAGATCCCACCAAAGTATAGTGAGTGAGGTGAATAAGCAGGACCTCCATGTATTAGGAGTAGCGCACGACATTTTCATGTCACCTTTTATTTTTTAGTTTTTATACAGCGTTCTATTTTTGTTTTCGTACATTCCCATGTGTGCACTCCCATTGCTGGTAGTGTCACGTGAGCTGTAGTCTGTTTGTCTATGTAAATAAAACCTGTTTGCCTGCAGGGGGTATCAACTGTAACCTCCGTTTCAATCTCCTGCCTGTCACTCAGCAGCGAATGCACGTACCCACATGGCAGGTGGCTAGCCTGTCACAGACAGTCATTTCTTTTTTGCTCTTTAAAGAGGTGCTCTTAATTGGTGGGTATTTTCCTCTTCCTCTTTGAAGGATAATTATTGGATGATTAGCCTCAATTAACATAACAACAACCACAATGAGCCAATAACCAAGAAACAGTTCCTGCATGCACATGCCCTTAACTAGCCTGGTACAGAATTAACTATTTATTTAACATGTTTATTGCCAATTAAAACAGCCAGTACAAGGGGAATGGCTGTATTCTGCACAGCTGGTTGCTCTGGCACATCAAAGTCGGACATGCGTTGAACAATTAGAAAATGCACTAAAACGGAAAGCTGCTACATGGACAGGAAACCTCCTAAAACAATCAATGGGGTGCACCAAGTATTAACAATGGGCCAAGCAGTATAAGAGCTTTGTTTTTTTATTTATTTTTAATTATTTTTTATAAAAAGGCATATACTAAATTGTAAAAGTTTTAAAAAGGATGTTTCTTTTAAAGTTGTTTCATAGTTCACAGCGCACTGTAAAGATGAAGAACTGCACTCTTTGAAATGCTAACAATGAGGTTCTGATTTCATGTCTGAAATTCCAAGTCCTGAAGATTTCTGCCTCGTTTTCAGAAACGGTTGTAGTAATAGCTATAATACTATAACTAAACATGAATGTCTGGTTTCACAGACCCTGGTTAGCACTGTTCTTGGACTACGTACCCAAGGTAATATTTGATAGACCACAATTAGTGCTAATCAGGGTCTGTGAAACCACCCTTAATCAAAAAACAAAGTTAGACTTGGCTTTTTCTGTGCAGCCCCAGTACTTTGTCTACAGACCACTTATTCTTCAGATTATCATATGTTTAACAGTGCCCTTGTTTTTAAAGAAAGGGATTACCTTCATAAATATGGCCACAGTACATCATTTCTGGTTGATCTCTTTTTTGTTAAGCTCTGAAAACATCTAAGTTAGGAGCAAACGCCCATAATCTCAGCCTAGACTTCACCAAACAGCACATTACAGCAAACAATGTTGCAATGTGTTCATTATTACAATGTTGTACAGTGTAGTAAACTGTATTGAATGAACAGGTTGATAACTAATACCAATGCAATTCTTGTACCTAGAGCAACATGTGTATATATATATATATATATATATATATATATATATATATATATATATATATATATATAGTTCTAGAGGAAACAGGCATATTTGTTGTACTAGCACTTCAGTGTTTCAATGCCTATTTTGCCTGTAATTGTCACCATATTTGCTTTCCTTGTAAAGTGGTATTTACAGGGTTTGACTGTATGTAGATATATTTATCACAATGTATTACAATTTAATGTCGAAGATTTTCTCATTTTACCTATGAAAGGTTTTTTTTTTTTTTTTTTAAGTTTCATTAAAATATATTGCTTTACCCAACCCAGTGTACTGTACCAGCTAAAGATATAGCATTAAGTAATCAGAATTTCATTTTTTGCCAGTATAAACAGTATAAACGATTATAAACTATGGATTATATTCCTAAAACGTAGTTATCTCAAAATGTCCAAAGATTTGATCCCTTCCAAAGTATTGCATTCATACAGTAGGGATTCGCAAATAAGCCAACTTGCATTTGTATGTATGCACTTTCTTTCCAGAGGTAGTCTCTTTTTAATCAGTTTACCTTAAACACAGCACAGTACTCTGAACTATAGACAGTGAGGTATAAATGTAAAAACTTGAAAAGAATAAGTCCACTAGGGGGAACCAAATTAGGAAAAAAGAATACCCTGCCAACAAGCCATATTTCCCATTATTAAATATATACTTTGAAATGTGTTCAGGAAGGTAATATTATGCCCGTGTAGCTTATGTATTAATGTGATTCACTATGCATGTACTTCAGTGTAAAAGCTGTTCTTTGTTTCCTAAAAGGAAAAAAGAATATGTTAAAGAGTAAGTAGTTTTAGTTTTATTTTCTGTATCCTTAGCTTGTTTAAAATCATCCAGAGTGGTTCTTATTGTATTACTGAAATACAGTTTAGGTTCATGTGCTTTGCTTCAGTTATAGTTGCTTGATGTAGATGTGTTTAACAGTGTTGTGTGATACACTGCCGTTATGGATTCTGTGCTGTCAGTACACAGTTCTGTGCTAGATGGTGTTGGCACTTAAAAATATAAAGACACTTGGGGTGATCTAGCCTACATTACATACCTTGATGTCTTTGTTAAGCAACTAGAACTGAACAGCTGCTGAATATAGGACGTATCTGTAAATAAAACAATCGACTGTAACAATATTTAATGCAGAAGAACGACTCAGAAAACAATTTTAAAAAGGTAAGAATACTGCAAAAACCTCAGGACATTTGAAGCTACTATTTCCTTTACTATTACAAAACCTAATTTCAATTATTTAAGAGCAGTAACAGAAAGCTAGTTGCTTCTCACGAGTTCTGCAGCTCTGCCAGTTTTAAGAAACTTTGTGCTATATTAAGTTGTTAGTGAAGCCCACTAGTAGTAACTGCCCACCTACACTACATACAGGTGCACTGTGGAAGGCCGTTCTATTAAAAAAAGAGAGGCAATTTTAGCTGACATGGAATTGGTTGCGTTCGCAAAAAAGTAGGACTCTTTACAGAAAGCAATCTGCAATTTGTAGGCAGGAGTATACTCCGAATGTGTAAACTGATGATTATTTACTTGTGGCTTTGTGAAAGGAGACAGGCACATGCCACCTTTTATCAGCAGGGGGTCAGTGCAGGGGGCTGGCACCTGTCGCAAAGCCTTTACACTGTAATGCATTACTGGGCTTCGAGGCGGATCTATCCATTTAAAAAGTCCTGGACCCTTGGATAATTTCAAACGTTGCTCATGAAGAAGGGGAAGGACACAGCTTCATGGTTGGTTTCTGCTACATGTCTACCTTTGTGGCACAGCAGGCTTCCCAACCAGTTCTATTAATGTAGCACTCTTTATTTATTATGATTGACATTCAGGGGAAAGGACTGGGTTGAGAGATCACCAATGACCAAAGTAGGATTTAACCCCAGGCTGGTGCATGTACAGCTCTTTGATGAATTGAATAGAAGACAATAATTTTAGAAATACTAAAAGAACTTTGTAAAAATCAATGACAAATATTTTGACTGTAAGTTTTTCTCAGTGTCTTCAGTTAATGAAGTGGGTTTTGTGATGCCATAGGTATTTCATCTGTAGCTATAAAAACACTCAATGGTGGTAAATTTAGAAAATTCAAAAAGAAACTTTTCCAATTACAAACGTTTTGACTATATGCCTTTGCAATGTTACTTTTAGCCTCTTTCTGGGAATAAAATTCTATAAATATAATTTCTCAGTTGTCCTTTTTTTCTTTTTCTTTTTTTTAACTAATATGCATTGAATATGGCTCTTTTAAGTGTAACCCTTTCCAGACCTGGCTTGCTATTTTAGTGCAAGATTTCCTGCATTAATGGCTTTGACTTCACAGCTGCTTTTTAAACTTACGAGCAAATACTGCACTGGAGTGGAAGGATGCATTTCTCTGGTTGCATAGTTTCTTCATTTTCCTAGATACGGATTAGCCGTGTGTCATTGCTTATTGCTTTATATATACAGTATATCTCTTTTTTTTTGTAAAATGGTGCCATTATATACTTTAAAAGTCCATAGTTGAAAAAGAATTGACAGTATATTGATATTTCTTTTGTGAAGTAATGCTGGAAGTAACAAACTCTGTACTGCATAACATGGAAAGATCTGAAGGCCATTCAGTTGTACCTTTAAGTGAGTAATGTCTCTACCATATCTTTATTGGTCAATGTCATGATGCATGTCGTGTTTGATAATTTCCAAGGTCAGAGTTAAAGAAATATTAACAGATGGATTTTTTTTTGTTTTTTGTCATGAATTACTGTAGGATAAATGTTGTTGTTATTATTATTATTATTATTATTATTATTATTATTATTATTATTATTATTATTATTATATCCAATACTGTATTGACAATGTAATTTCCTTTTTTATCCAGCATATTCAGACAGGTGTATGTATCTTAAAAATACCATATTTAAATGTTCAAATATAGTTATACTTAGTAAATAAATGTAAATGTAGGCACATTCTGATTGACATTTATGTCTTCATCAATATTATTGACCAGCTGTTGAGTGTCATTGTTAACATATTACAGAAAAGGAGCAATCCACATTGTGTTAAAAACACAAGAGCTTGCACTGCAAGGAGTGCAGGATGAGTCTTGTCATCCCTGGGTTGAGTAACTCTAGACAAGTTGCCGATTCATTAGCCTTTGTGCTCTATCAGATCAGGCAGGAAAATCATCCGGGATAAAACCGGATAAGTGCCATTTAGAAAAAGCATTTCTAAACCAGACAATGATTTAACTTAATCTGACAAATGTGAATGTTTGTCACCTGAATTGGGTGTGGCTAAAACTGGAAGTGTCTTAAAATAAGTATGAGTACCAGAAAATGATCATATCCGTTACAGATTCTATTTACCCTAAACTCGGCACACTCCTAATAATACAAAACCTACAGTAATACAGTTTACTTGATCGCCTGGTATTTTCTCTTTTACTCATTTCATGTTTTCATGCTTCTGTATTGCTTTATAATATCAAACACTAGTAGCTGAAGTTCTCTATTTTTTATTGCTTGCGATATGTTATTGTCAATTTGGTAACACTTTATAATTGTCTGTAATTCAAATGCACACACACACACACATATATATCAGGGCCATAGCCAGCTGTGAAAAATGACAGAGGCACTTGTCCATGCACACCCCAAAGTTGTTATAACGTTAGAAAAAAGATAGATGAACTATATACAGAAATAAAAGTCCTCTCATTCAGGAAATGCAGTGCTCTGATTGGCTTTTTCACACAACAGCATGTGCATCTGATTTTAAATGTCATTTGCCAATCTTCCTGTGACCACTGTACTCGGGGTCAAATGGATGGAATTCAGAGGTCTCAGGATTCTCCTGGTCCGGCCCCTCAGCTCAGACCACATGGGCACATTTCTGCAAAATGTCTGTTGTGGAGAGATCAATCTCATCTCTGTGACAGTGCAACAGGGCAAGACCACAAAGCCGATCTTCAATCTTCACGTTATTCCCAGGAGTAGAAAGAAGTCTTAGTTAACCCTTTGACGTCTAGGTAGAATGACCATATTTGGACTTGAATATGACCACTTTGCGTTTAGTGCTTGTAGTTTGGGAACCTTACATCAGAAATTAAAACCCAATATATCTATAGAAAGGCCTTTAGTAGCTGTTTCCAATGATATAATGTATTTTATTGTGAATGCATTTTATGTTTTTTATATACACTGCACAGCCCAAAAATAATTGAAAAATGTATAATAATAAATACTATTTAAAAACTGCCAGATATATAAAAAAAAAAATATCAGCATGTGACAGATGCAAAATTTTATGAGGATTTCAAATAAAAAATTAGATTTCAAATATCTTCTGCTATTGAGGAGCTATGAGATTTTGTTCGAGCCGTGGTCTGTATGCCAAAATTTCCAAAAACTGCCCTATTTTCAGAACTGTCAGCTATTTTATGAAAGCAGTCCAGACTAAGCAAAATATCACAAAGTACATTGCTACAGTTGTTTTTATTAAAAGTAGTTTTTTATTTAAAATGATAGATAGATAGATAGATAGATAGATAGATAGATAGATAGATAGATAGATAGATAGATAGATAGATAGATAGATAGATAGATAGATAGATAGATTTTAGAAAAAAAGAATATCTGTGTAGTCTTTTAAAAAAGATTTTCTTCATTTTATTAGTTAAAACATGTTTTTTACTAAACCGAGCAAACAAACAAAAAGGTAGTAGAACTACGCGTTTCGACATAACAGATCTTCATCAGGTTCTTTTGGACTTCAATCTATAAATCAAGGTTGGTGGATTGATTTGAGAAGTGAGCGTAAGCCCAAACAGACTTTCTTTTGCTCAAGGTGCCATCGCCCGTATATGGCAAGACAGCAACACGGGTTTTGGCATCCTTGAGTGGTGTAAGAGATGGCGAGGACGTCCACAAAAAATTGACTTGCATCAAACAGAGCTTAAGAACCAAAGTGGCTGCCCAGCGGACGTCCACCACACAGACTGGCAGGGGAGTTAACACCACACCGGAACTCACCCCCCTGGACGTTTGCTGTCTCTAATGGGCCATGAATGTGTGGGGGGTGTCGATGCTCCTGATGTTGGTTTTGGTAAGTGTATGGCGGAGGTGATTAGCAAATGTACTCATCACAACATGAGGATTTGATTTCAGTCTACACACACACACATGCATATATACAACCTATGTTCTGGGGAGTAACTATTCACGAGTATGCTGAGTGAAACGTGCATGCATTCCATACACAAAGCTGTGAATTAGCTGTGACTGTCTGGTCTGTCACATAGGGCCAGAGCCACCTCTGGAGAAAGTTCACCCTGCCACAGACCGAGTAGCGTGACACTGTGGACTCAGACACCATCAGCAACGAGGGCAGCCACGAACACCAACAAGAGCCCACAGTGCCGTCCACGGCCACCTCCACTTTCAGATGCAGGGGTCCACCTCCAGAAGAGAACCTGGCCCCCATCCTGGCAAGCATCCTGGACAGACAGGAGCATCCCTCCAAATAAAAAAAAATAATTAACAGAAAATAATATTACAGCTTAATAAACATTCTTTTGGTTTACATTTGTAGTGTTTTTTTGTTTTTTTAATGCATTATCAAATTTAAACACACCTAATTTTTTTTGATAGCCTATTTCAAAGTGCAATATAAGGTTTAGGACATGTTGGAATGTGGGAATATACAGTATCATGTAATAATTATTCTGGCACAGTTTGTGCATAACATATATTTGTATACCTACCTACATAAAATGTTGCTGGATGATTTGCTGGCGTTTTCTTTGGCCCTGGGAGTAGGCTCCCACATCCTCCTCACCCTCAGACCCATCACCTCCTGCTCCCTCATCACTGGGATCATGCCGTTCCTCAGCAACTGGATGTTCTGGTTGCTGGGGAATGTTGGCCTCTTGTGGCAGCATTACATCACGGGATAATGCAATGTTGTGAAATACATACATGCTGATAATCACAATTGAATTGGTATAGGTGTGTAACCATTAACCCTCCTATTATGTTTTCGGGTCTATTTGACCCAACACAAGTTTCCAATTAGCTTAAATGCTATTTTTCTTTTCAGTTTCTGTATAATATTTTATGACTTTTCCTAAGTTGGGGTCATGAACTTATACACAGAAAACAGAACCTTTGAGATGTTTATTTTTTTTAGAACAGGTCATGTATACAAATAAGATGTTTCGGGTCACCGTGACCCATGGCATTTATCTATGTAGATTTGTGTGCAGGAATAAAACAAACTTCTTTAATTTGTTATTTTATTATTATTATATTTGTATTATTATTTCTGGAAATGGCTGCACCTATCTGGAGATATTTATAAACAAAAAAAGTAAACAATATATATCTACAAGGCAGAGCCTAATTTTCTCTGTCAGTGTTGCAACAGCATTTCACTGGTAAAGACATTCCAAAATGCGGAGCTCCCAGGTTGGCAGTCAAAGAAGTTTTATCACAGCTCATGGACTAAAAGAGCATACAAGAGTAAAAACCTTTGCAAATAAAGAAATTTAATCAATTTATGGCTGTTCAAATCTTTCAATCTGCAGCAGAGACATAGTGAGTTGAGCCACAGCTTGAATGCCTGTTTGAGATTAAAAGGTTCATACATTCTTTGTTAGTATTCCAGTTTGTTTACATTTGCTTTATTCAAGTTTGATGAGGTTCATTGTAATAGAGCACAGTGCCTTTAAGAAATGAAGGCACAGTTGTTTTATATCAATTCTGCAGGGTTCCCCAGTATAGTAGGGGCACTTGATTGCACTCATATAGCAATCAAGTCCCCTGGGGAACATGCATATGCGTATCTTAGTGCTATACATATAATGAAGTAATATACTGTTTTATTGGGAAGAGAGAACCCACTGGAGGCTGTGTGGTCCAGTGGTTAAAGAAAAGGGCTTGTAACTAGGAAGTCCCCGGTTCAAATCCCACCTCAGCCACTGACTCATTGTGTGACCCTGAGAAGTCACTTAACCTCCTTGTGCGCCGTCTTTCAGGTGAGGCATAAGTGACTCTGCAGCTGATGCATAGTTCATACACCATAGTCTCTGTAAGATGCCTTAGATAAAGGCGTCTACTAAATAAACTAATAATAATTTGCACCGTGTTATCAAAAGACTAACAGCAGCACACAAAGACAATAAACAGTAACAGCAACTAAAGACTGAACTGGATTGCTTGGGCTATAAGATATAGCTGCCTGACCTGAAATGTTTTAAACACCTTGGTTAGCTTCTCTTTAATTGACATGTACTATGAAAAAGAGCTACCCCTAAAATGTCCACAAATCTCTTCAAAAGAAATCATACCATTTAAGCCAATCTAGTTTTCCAATGATTCCAATGGGAGGCGAATCGGTCAGATATTGTTATTGTTTCGCTTAAAAGGAAAGTTCTATTTCAATGTCCACCAAAAAAAAAAAAAAAAAGATTTTCCCCTTATACAAGTTTGCCATTGTAAATTTGCCAGGTAATTTTGTTGTGTTTCACCTTGCTGGTGTGTAGTTTTCCATGCTTTACAATACTGCTATGCTTTCACCAAACATTTTTAAGAGCTAACATTGTACAATAGCAAAATCACAAGCCATGTGATTTGTAAAACCAGCTAAAATCTGTTCATAGAATTTCCTAATTCCTCATTATTCCTGCTGTTGGCCGGGCGACATCAAAATTAATTTAAGGGAGATAACAAACATGAACAGTTAACCACCAGTCACAATGAATAATAGATAACCATGATACCAATGAATAATAGATACCATGAAACATTGATAATAACAGCCATTTAAGATTAGCTCAAAGGATTTCTTCAAAAAATAAGGCTCTATGCACTCAGCAAACCCAGGCGATAGAGTGAGAACACAATGAGTGTTGATTTCTGGTGTTTTAATAAAATAAATCTAAAAATAGCTCTGTATAAAGTACACAAAGTGGTGCACATTTGTAACCCTGAAGTGCATTCAGCAGTCTTTTTTCTTTCTTTTTTCAGTTGCCCACCACCATTCTATATTGCAAATACATAAATCATAATGTTTCAACAAAAGCGGAATTAAATTTTCTCCTTTCAGCTGTTATCGGGATTGGGTGGTATATAGCATGCTGAGGCCAAGTAATTTATTACACTTGCTGAATGAATAAGGGCAGCGAGAGTCTGTTAGAACCAGCTTTGTTAAGGCTTTGAATGTGTTGCTGAAACCTGTGGCAGTCGAAATCTCTTTACATCACTAATAGATATACAACACTATGATGTAATACTACAACATAATTAAATAGTTTATGCGGTTCGACTACAACACTTAAAATAAAATTATCTCTGCAGGATGAAAATCCTATATGGGGGGTTATCACACGTTTACACCATCCCATTCTGATTAGAGATACTGTAAATATAGAAAGCACTGGCTGGTGTTTATTTTGTATATTATTTATTTGTTTTATTTTTAAAGCTAGTGCAATGGCACTGACAACAGTCAAACATGGTACAGTCAATGGCATAAAGCTGTGAATCTTGTCCATCTGAATTTTGTGTGTTTATTATGTATGTATGCATGTATGTAGACAAATATGTTTCAAGAACTTAATCACTGGTTACTAGTAGTCTCTGAATATTAACTATTTATTGATTATGTCTGTTTTTAATAGAATAGCGTTATTACTGGTAATCAGTTGCACACTAATTACAAAGAACTGCAGCTTACAGTTTTTGTGTAATTTGTATAATTATCTTTTGTATTGTCTTTGCATACAATCCCAATCATTCAAGCATTTTATGTTGACCTGTATAATAAACCGAAGCTACTTATTGCTAAAAACAAACAATTCTATTGCAGTTATCTTTATTAGGTAACACTTATGCATAGTTACAAGGTACTTAAATGTGTAAAGCTTTTTTGCATACTATAAAACCCTAACTGTAATAGTAACTCTAAACCTAGCCCTAACCCTTTTGTGATACAATTGTGTACTTACGTATATCGTACAAAAACATTTACACATTGATTAACTATGCATAATAACATTGTAATTATATGTAAGTGCACATGTATTTACTAAGTAACTACTATGTAATGTAAACAGTTTAATAGCAAAGGCTATGATAAACACATGACACCATGCAAAGTCTGTGGAGATGCAGGTCACACCACTCAATTACATTGTCGTTTCAATCGCCCTTGTTTCCATTGTTATTCTACAGGACACATTAAAGTTAACTGTCCTTTAGCTGCAACTGTGAATTTGCCAATTGCTTCACCTGGCAATAGCTCAGCTGTGCAGCAGGGAAACTAAAGGTCCCAGACAACGAGGGGACAAGTGTAGGGCCAGCTGATCAGTCCCCAATTATCGATGACTTAGATTTAGAGTCAGTTTATTCTTATTACTGTGATACACTGGAGAAGAATGCAAAGGTTGTTTTGCAGAACACGCAAAAGGTTTTTTCAAATGATAATCTCTTTTATACTACAGCTGTGATTCAGAACGCTGTTGAATTGAAAGCGATGATTGACAGCGGGTCTATGGCTTGTACATTGAGTACTCATGTTATGCCGTGTCTTTAGCAGGCAGGTATTTTAGACAGTAATTCTCTCTCTTCCACTGATGTTGTATTGGTTGGCTGTGGGGGTAAGAAGACAAGCCCATTGTGGGTATGTGAGCTGCAGATTGAAGTCTATGGCTGTTGTGTGCTGGTTCCGACTCTAGTAGTTGATGGCGAAGGTGATGATTTGATATTAGGTAGTAATATTATTAAACATCTTATTCGACAGTTGAAGGTTTCAGGGGGGATTTCTGGGAAAAAATGTCTGAGCCCGATCCTGCTGACAGGGAAGATAGTGACAGCCTAATTCATCTGATTTAGAATATAGAGAGACGGAGAAGCAGTGAGATCCCAGAGAAAGTTGGTATTGTGAAACTTAAACATGCAGTTACACTTCAACCAATGCATGACCATTTAGTCTGGGGCAGATTACCAAACACACATTGTCTTTCAGCTGGTAGTACTGTTGTTGTGGAACCCACTGCGGCACACTCAAGGCCAAGAAACATCCTAGTAGGTAGAACAATCACACCGCTATGGGGGGATGGTTGGGTTCCTGTTAAAATGATTAATCCATCTATCAAACCAGTGACTTTGCGGCACAATGCTAAGCTGGCTGATGTGTATACCTGCATTGCTTTAGAAGATTTTCACACAGAATACTTACCTGTGGTTGATGCCTCTACAGTTGCTTATCAGCATCAAGTACATAGAGCTATAGAGGCCTCCCATGACTTGACTGATAATAGTAGTACAGAGAAGAGCCTAACAATAGAAAGTGACTGTAACAGACCTTACAGAGTACCCAATAAGATGTTACCAGACCTTGGGTTGGGTGATCTTGACATTGACTCCTGTCAGCTGTCACCTTACTGGAGGAGCCAGTTAATTGACTTGATAGCTAAATATGAGAACATCTTTTCCAGATACAGATTGGATTGTGGCAAGGCTGTTGGATTTGTCCACTGTATTCATTTAACTGATGAGAAGCCATTTAGGTTACCTTACCGTAGACTCTCCCCTGTAGATTATGAGAAGTTAAGGGAAGCTTTAGATGAGATTAAATAATTAGGAAATCCAGTAGTGAGTTTGCATCTCCTCTTGTTTTAGTTTGGAAAAAGAATGGTGACCTACAGTTGTGGCTTAATGCGTGAACGGTTAAAGACGCACATCCCCAACCTCATCAGGCAGATGCTCTGGCAGCCTTAGGCGGCAGTGTGTTCTTTAGCACTATGGACATAACATCTGGATATTACAATGCTGAAGTGCATGAAGACGACAGAAAGTACACTGCGTTTACCTCTCCACTAGGGTTGTATGAATATAACAGGTTGCCGCAAGATCTTTGTAACAGCCCCGCTACATTTATGAGAATGATGATGAATATCTTTGGTGATCAGAACTTTTTGAGTCTACTTTGCTATTTGGATGATGTGTTGGTAGTTGCGCCTAATGAAGAACTCCGTTTACAGTGCTTAGAAATGGTCTTTAATCGTCTCAAAGCACACAATTTAAAACTGGCACCGAAGAAATGCCATTTGATGCAAAAATCTGTGGTTTAGGACACATTGTTAGTGAAAAGGGTGCAGCCACAGACCCTGTTAAGGTGAAAGCAATTGTAGACATCACAGAAGATGACCTTATGGAGATAGGCAGCAGAGTGCCATCCCAAAGGAAGATCAAGTCTTTCCTCGGAATGGTGATCTATTACCAGCAGTTTATTGAAGGATGTTTGAAGATTGCCAGACCCTTGTTTGGATTGACTACAGGTATGAAAAAGCCTCGATATGGTAAGGGGAAAAGCGATTGTCAGTTACCAGGAAACTTACTTCTGGAGATGGACTCCAGCATGCAGACAAGCATTCTCGGATTTGATGCAAGCATTGGTAAATAACATTATTTTGGCCCATCCTAATTTTAGTAGGCCTTTCTTGCTCTCTGTTGATGCTTTTAGTAATGGACGGGGCTGTGCTCTCGCAAGTGGCTTAAGATGGAGCTATTGCACGTCCGATTGCTTTTGCTAGCAAATCTCCTACAAATTTCCTACAGATGTCAGGACTGCCCAGTCCCTGACCACCTTCCGGCGCCTCCTCAAGACTCACCTCTTCAGACAGCACCTGTAGAACTCCTCTTTTTTTCCCCCTGGACACTTATCACTCTTCCTTAAATGCGCTTTACTTGCTTTTATCTGCCCCCTATTTTACTGCATGTAATCCTGTACTTTAGAGTACTGTAATCTGTCAAGTGTTGTTTAATCTGTAGTATTTTGTATTTAATTATATCCTGATGTAACTATCACTGACACTGTTATCTGCCCCGTTATTGAATCGTATTTTGTCTTACTTGTACTTGCTAGAACCAAAGTCATTGTATTTATCTTCATCTTATTACAATCTTATTGTATTATTACTTGTACTGTGACTCAGTAGCACACACTTTGTTTTTACAAAAGTTATACATTTTAATTACAAACCCAACCAAACTATATTTTATTTAGAAACCCAACCAAAAGTACCCTATTTACAGGGGCAGGCCTCGGCCCTGCCACAGCATAATAGTACCAAGCTGTATTATGAGATGGGCTGTTTCTGTATTTTCATATATCTGCCAGAGCTTATAATAAACTACGATAATTATTAAGGTAAGCGTACTGCACACAGACAGTTCTAAAAATATATAAATCATGCAATATACAATCTTTAAAAAACGTATAGCTGTTTGTATTAGTATTATAATAAGAGTAATTGAATGTATTTATCTTTTGAAGTTTGCAAAGTTAAACCTGAGTCAGGTTCATATACCCCTAATTCAGTTTTTGTTGCTTAACTGTTGCCACTGTAATCTAACTAGTAATGTGTGGTTATAGCTGCAGTCCCGCTTTTTTATTTTTTCTCAGTGCTCTCCACTCCAAATCATCATTAGAATGTTTTTTTGTAAATCCCCCTTGTAAAAGGAGGTGCTTTTTCTGCTGACAGAGTGGAGAAACACGGAAGCTGGCCAGTACCAACAATGGTATCAGCTGGGCAATGCACAGTGGTGTAAAATAAACAAAAGCACAAAAAATGCTAAACAATAAAAGGTGTGCTGAATATGGTGTGCACTGCTCTTGCTAAACAGACAGGTCCCACCAGCACATTCCTATACTTTTTGCTGGGATCTAAGAATCACACTGACCCTGGTTCCACATGTGGTGGTCAGATGTCAAGTTTCATTCTTGGCTTATCTCAACAAAGAAGGTTCTGTTCTGCTCCACGGCACAAACAGATTTATTCTGGCTCTCAGCATGGGCTGGTGGCTCGCTTTTGAAGCCATAAGCTCCCCCAGTACATGCCCACCAGCCAGTCATGGATCCACAGCCATCCAATCCTCGGCTAGGACTTCTTGTAAAGAAAACACAGCTGACAGTGTCTGGCTCTTTCCTGCAGATGCATGTATGCGTCCCAGAAGCTAGTGGCACGACGTTGTCCCAGTTAACACCACCCTATGAAGCTATTCCATTTAGAATTGTAATTTGTTTTCATAAAGAAGAGCTATGCTAACAGCATTTTGGTATACATAGCTTTGAGAACCTGTCCCTTTGTATTTTGCAGGCTTTCGTGAACTTTCTTGTTTAGATTACCTATCCTATTTTTAATTGGTGTGCCTGGTTAAATAAAGGAATTGACCGATTGATTGATTGATTACTTGATGAATAAATGCATTGGGCAATTTATAAATCAACCCAGAATCAGGTCTTCAGTCCCCCACAATGATGCCCACCAAGGCAACACCTGTAGATGTATTTCTAGTGACTGGTTTTCAGCCGTTTTAAGAAGTAAAATGGGATTTTAAAATGAAAAGCCTATGAACTTTGTGCAGCTTTTCTTTTAAAAACAGCGCTTTCCTCAGGTCAGAGCTCGGCCAAGCATGGGATTGCTTGGGTGTATTCTCATCAAGTGTGTGTTCCATTAATGTAAATGGATGTTTTGTCTTCAAATTGGCTCCTCAATTATGCTTGAGAGCTGATAGATCTTGCATATTTCACAAGAAACGCTGTGCAATAAGGCAAGCTGTTCACTCCAAATGACCTTTTGATTTATAGTTTAACATTTATATATTCCTTATGTGCAGGAGAGTTTTAAAAATGAAATGTTTTACTCTGGAGCCGGGGCCATGGGGGCAGAGGGGACAAGCTTTTAAAGATAATATGTTGTCAGTGGTTCTAATTTCATTGTGTTAGTGATAAAATACTTTCGACAGTTGTTAGACCTAATTTACAGTCTGCTTGAATGCTAGCAATGGCCAGCGCTATGATGCACCCAGAGCAAATTTAAAACAATCTGCGTGTAACTTTTGTTTCTCTGCAATGAGGATCGATAATAAGAAAGTTCTCCTTTGATTACAAGCTGTGTTACCAGCTTGTGTTTCGTGGAATTGGTTTTGAAGTGACGCACCTGCATTTCTCTGCACTGGTACTGCGTTCTTTTGTTGATGTGACGATACAGAAAGACCATCCTACTTCTGAGCTTGTCATCTCAACATTATTGAAACTGCTCATGTGTGTGGAGAGGCACTTGAAACATGTGGCCAAAGATACTCTATGATTTGGCATCATAATTTTTTTCTCCAGTGACATTAGAGGTCAGCTATCATGTGCTTTTTTTTTGTTACAGTGTACTTGCAACTTTGTATCTCAAACAGCATTGAGTCTGGTTTAGTTGATATTGGAGAAAAACGAGTTCAGCTAATTTTTGATTGATCTGCTAATGTATAATATAATTTTTTTACTATTTAATTTTTTTATAATTTTATATTTCATCTAATTTTATTTGTCTACCGTCCCCATTTGTGTTTTTTTTATAATAATTTGCATATAATTGACAATTTTGTATTGATTGATTTTGACTACAATTGAAAAAAAAGAAATTCAATTTAGATTAGTAATTATTGATTTGTATTTTTTTCTCCTCTTCCCCCACCCCTCTAAACATTTAAAATAATAATAGTTATTATTAAACAATGAAAAGTTCACACTGTGACAAATATATATATATTTTGCCTGGGGTATCTCAAATGGAACATATGGTAATTTGGGTGTAAAACAGATGACTCCCAAAATCACAGATCATCAAAAGAGCCTCAGAAGACAAGGGGTAAAGCAGGCGTTACTTTATTATTGAACAGAGAAGATTAATTCAGATGTTGTAAATCCTACCAAAGTTTTTGTACACTATGTTGTATGTGCTCCATGCGCTCCCATTGCTGGTAGTGTCACGTGAGCTGTTCAGTGTGTTCATACGTAAATAAATCCTGTTCACCTGTTTAACCTCCGTCTCGATCTCCTGCCGGTCACTCAGCAGCGAATGCACGCACCCACATGGCAGACGGCTACTCTGTCACAAGCATTAATACCTTGTATCTTTCTAAACAAGGGATTTAGGGGAGCTTCCTAATAAGTGCTGAATCTCAAAACAATAATTGTATGAATATAGTAATTGTTACAGCTGTGTATAATGATATTTAAAACAGGATACATTCATCTGCCTTTTCACACATCCGCCCTTACTCTGGTCCCACCGCAGTTGGATATGCGACGGATTACTGTACTTTTAAAATGGGACATACTGTATTCAGAGAACTTGGATAATTAAATAATGGAAAAATGAATGCTTTAGAAGGAGATAATACTGTGGATGAGGCAGCGAAAATCTTAATGGGACTGTGGCAGGCTGGCTCGCAGTGGTGAGATTGATGACGTCACGGACCAGGAAGTAACTGAATCACAAACAGTGGATGGGCGGGTGAAGCTGAATGCTATGGCATTCAGCGTGTTTATTAATAATTAAACAAAAACAAAAGATTTAAACAAAACAACAAAACAAAAGGGCACGAGGGCCAAACGAATAAACAGACAAACAAGTAAGTGGCGTGCTGGCTAAACCAGCACGTTTTAGCAATTGTTTTATGTCGTCTCTCCGTCGTCTCTCCGCTCTCTCTCCGCTCTCTCTCCGCTCTCTACTCCAAAACTCCACCAACGCAGAACAGACAGCTGCAGGTTCTTATACTCTGGCCGAGGGGTTAACTAGCTGTTAATTATCTTATTTCCCCTCGGCCACAGTCTGCACGCGTTTGGTAAGGATGCATGACTGTCAGCTAGTTAAATAATCAGTAGCTGATCAGTCATGCATCCTCACGAGGTTTTTAAATATAAATAATAATAAAAGACGCGGCGCTTTTACCCGCGCCGCAAACAAAAATACAAATAATAATAAATAGGGGCGGGACACTCCGCCACAGGGACATACTGTATACAGAGAACTTGGATAATTAAATAATGGAAAAATGAATGCTTTAGAAGGAGATAATACTGTGGATGAGGCAGCGAAAATCTTAATTTCACCGCCACCAAAAAATAAAATAAAACAAGGTAACATATTACATTATTACTGCAAGAGCCACTACCCACAGCAAAGCAAAACGCTGACAACTTTAAACACAGTGGCTTTGATAAGCATACATAGACAGAATATCGTGAACACTGGAAAACGCATGGATATGTTTGTAACATAGAATGAATGCTGAGAAGCCAACTTTGGGTGTGACAGCGAATGTTTCTACATTCGTCATCTTGTAACACTGCAGAAGACTGCTGAAACATGTTGAAACATGTGTTACCATTTCATGTCATTTGTGTCCGAAGCAGTCACATTTATCAATGTAAATGCTGTACATGGTCATTAAATGCTGTATGTGGTCATTTTCTTTTTTGTTTGTTTTACGAAACAAGCATTTAATTTGTTTTGAATTAAAATTAAACGATGTTGGTGGGATAGGACTCACTACTCAACATTCAGACAACAAGCTCATTATTATTATAAGAATATAAGAAAGTTTATAAACGAGAGAAGGCCATTCGGCCCATCTTGCTCGTTTGGTTGTTGGTAGCTTATTGATCCCAGAATCTCATCAAGCAGCTTCTTGAAGGATCCCAGGGTGTCAGCTTCAACAACATTACTGGGGAATTGGTTCCAGACCCTCACAATAGTCGTAGTAGTTGTAGTAGTGCTGCTGTTGTTGTTGTTGTTGTTGTTGTTCTTACAAACATTAAATAACCAGTAGACTATACATATATAACCAGCGTCATATTTGATGTAGTTGTTAAATTGCTTTTATTTATCCGTAGAAATACTGCATTAATTTTTTTTTAATGAAATTGGTAGTTTTTACATGAGTAATGTATAGGGGGAAAAAAAGTTTGGCAACAAGACAAAGGTATGGCTATGAACCATGAACTGAACTTTATGCAAGTACAAGCTCAATCTCTTCAATCAAGTAGCCTATTACACATTATGATATATCAACAAACCTGTTAAACCAGCTTTCTGTTCCAGGCCTTTTTAACGTTTTAAAACCATATATCTTCTTGTACTTTTTTTTACAATAGGCATGCTTAAAATGTAATTCATCCTGCAAAGCTATAATTTCATTTCAATGTTTAAAAATGTGTGATATTGTGAGAACTGAGACTTCCAAATGAGCAAAGAGAAGGATGGCAGCTGCAGCTGCACCAGTAGATCATCGTTCTTATATAGAAGAATATGATACATTAACCCCTTCAGAATCTGAAGTGGATGTAGAAAAAGGTGTTTCTGACGCAGAGTAAGGATGAAATAGTCAACCTTATCGTTTACAGCCATATTCCTCACACTTGCATAGTGACAGCGGTAATGAAGATGGTGATGTTTTTGGAAGCATGGCAGACCCAGTTGGTAGGGTGATATATTGTGGTGGTAATGGCGATCATATTGAGTTTCTTTTTAACAGACTTGTTGCCAGATTTCTGCCCTGGGCCACTTGACCACTTGAAAGAGGTTTGTAGAGTTGCCATTATGTGGTCCTTCAGAATATGTACTGCATCAGTGGCGGCGGGTGGCCAAAAAAAATGGGGAGGCAGAAAAAAAAGCAGGTGGTTGCAGCAGTCAGAGGTCGCGCTAGCTTTTCTTTTCATGCGATCCTGAAAAGCACATGCGCAGAATTTTGCGTCCCATTCATCAAATATACATTTTAACACAAAGGCTAATAAACTCCGGGGATGTGCATTTTAGTACATTTTTATGAACATTTAAACTCTATGGCATGTAGTAGTTTAGAAAATAGATATACATATAAACACAGACACACTTTTTTCTTTGTCATATATACTAACAGTAGACCGTTCGCATGACAACGAGACGGGATTCTAAGCACTGTTTGTTGCCTTCATCTACGTGTGTTTTAATATTTTTCTGCATTCCAATAACAGCATCGCCGTGTCTTTAAAGCGAAGATTCTTGAAAAACTGTACATCCGTGCGTATATATATATTTTTTTTTACCCAGCAGCTCTTTCATACACAGTACATCTTGTCGTCTCGATAAGCCATGGGTACTTCATCTCCCATTCAAAATTATAAGAACGTATTTTTCGTTTTACGTTTTTGCGCATCACTGCTGCTTGCAGCTGCTTCGGTCACTGTAGTACTCATAGTCAGAAGTACATGGCTGAGATGCAGATGAGCAATCTTCTTCATGAGAACCCCTGAAGATGCTGACTGCTTTGCAAAAATATTTCCAATTGACAACTGACTTGCTGTCAGTGTACACTCTGCACTAGGTATTCATTTTTATGCTTAAAAAAACAAAAGCACACAGTTAAATTAGGCAACTGCAAAAATGAAACAGGATCAGCTAAATTTGTCACCTGATTAAAAATAAAACCCGAAAACTGTAAGCCCTACTTGTGTGTGTTTGCATTTACTTTTTCCAAAATACTTGTTTTATTTCTTAACAATATGGACCTCTGTTAATATGGAGCATAACACATTATTTTAAACTAAAATACAGTGCATGGTGGGATACTATCGTATTAATTTCCAATGTTCATTGCGCTGCTAGGAACTGTAACCAAACTATTCTAATAGCATTAGTGTGTCTACGCATTACGCCCGACTAAACATGAAACGGTACTTCAGTGTGGACACTAAAGTTTGAGCTGGACTAAAATGTTTTTAAGTACGGTTCTCGAGGTTATGTAGTGTGGACAGGGCCTAAAAGTAAATAATCCTTAATATTGCTGGAAAAGCCAAATATGAGGCTTATTGTGGCCACCTACAGCCGGACTGGAGTGTACCTTAATCAATGCTGTTATGTTGCAGAACAGTTTTTTTTTTTTAAACAAGTATTTTACGGTCATTGCTGCAGTGTAATAGATTACCAAGAATATGCATGTCTGCGTCCCTTTCCATTCTGTGTGTCCAGTGAATGCAAGACAAAATATTTTTCCACCCAATGGATTTATTTTGCGTCTAGGATGCAAAATTTTGCGTTAACACGACCTCTGAGCAGTAGAATCTTATTATTGCATTCTGACTGACACTTTTCATATCTTCTTAAGATTTGACCCCAATTTGGCTGTTAAACGCTAAAACAGTAACCCATCATAGTTTATTCTAATACACACTGTTACACACTGTCAGTGTATGTTTAAAAATGCACTGTATACAACATTAATATAGCATTTAGATTTCAAGACCATTTCACAGGGAGCGATTTGTCAAATTTCCATAAAATACATAAACTACAAAACAGTAGGAAAGCCTCCAGTAAAGATACATCACATGATACACCACTAATATGCTAACATCTTCCACCATGAAAATGTTATTATCATTTAACACGTTTTATTATTATTATTATTATTATTATTATTATTATTATTATTATTATTATTATTATTATACAACTTACGCTTATAATGCTACAAACAACATATTTGCCAGACTAAAAACGGAGTGACAGTGTACGTACGTACACAGTATTGCACTCCCCCAAAATGAAATAATACGCTTGGACAGTTGTATTGGATTTACTGCTGTATCATGTATAGAGGGTTTCGCAGCCTCGCAAACAATAAAGAGAGATAGACATACTATCAATTTCCAATTGTTCTGTTATTTCTTACATATGGCTTCTTTCTTTTTATTGCCTTTATAACCAGTGACACTGCCATCATAAAGAACATTATATTTTTCGACTTTAATAACTAAATTCTCATTGATGTCCATTTCTCTTTTATTTCTGTGGTAATTTTTGTGTGAACGAGACAGTGACAGTCTGACAGGCTCTTCTTCGACTCTGCCCGAGTAATGACGTGTGTGTACAGAAACATAGAAGGCTCGCGCAGACAAACCGTTAGTTTGAGAGACAACAAGGCAGTTCTATCTTTGGAGTAAGGGGACGGGGGGGAGTTTGCGTAGCAGCTACAGGAATATAGAATGGAACTGCCCCCTGCACGCCCCCAAAATGAAATAATACGCTTGGACAGTTGTATTGGATTTACCGCTGTATCACGTATAAAGGGTTTCACAGCCTCGCAAACAATAACAAACTTATGCATAAATGTGAGAATCCATTGCACGGCTGTGAGACTCAAAATTGTGAAAAAACATGAGTTTCACGGGTAAACCTTGAGACTTGACATGCATGAGGACAAACCTCAAACCTTGAGACTTGATATGACTGGACAAAAGAGTGAACTGGTTCGCTGGAAAAAAAATTAAAGAAAGAAATGCAGAAGTACCAATTTTCTTACACTGGATTCTGCATCAACAGGCATTATGTGGAAAGGTTACAGAATTAGAACACGTAATGAGCATTGTTATCAAGTGTGCCAGAAAAGAAGTGTCCAGTCAGAAGTCAGAAAAAAGGTACATTTCATAGTTGGTAATGTTTTCTATTTTGCATTTTCATAGCTTGTCAGTATCTTTTTTTTCAGTGCTGTTAAAAACGTTATGTTTTGGAACATTGAGACTTACCATTATATACTCTGACATCGGTTTTTTTTTTTTTTTACTGATTGAGATTTCCATTGAAATAAAACACTCTATTCTATTTAAACGATATAGTCCGTCAATGCGGGCTCTAGTGTGGTAGATGACCGCGACTGGAGTTATGCGTCCCGAGTCGTAGGCGAGGGCACTAACGAAAGTTAAGGTCATCTACCACACAGTACAGCACGCATCGAGAGGGCTCTATCGCTATTAGAAAGTGATTTATTTCTTTATTTTCTCTTTTTAAAAAAAAAAAAAAAATTAAAACATATATTTACCTTGAACTTCTGATATTTGGCTGGGTAACCTTCCGCTGAGGAAAATAGTCCCTAACATAATTAGAATAGAAAAACGTAGAGAAAACAGTTTTAATTATTGTGACATTGCCAGATAAATTAACTGTAGGATTGTTGAATAGTCTGTGTAGTAGAGTCGGGCTCGAAACTTGCTGTTGGAGGCGGGGGCGTCATTAAAGCTGGAATGGAGTGCATTGGCTTGGTGTGGAAAGAACTGAAACAGGGTTGGCAGTTTGACTGGATGGCTTTGAGGCAGAGCGTTGTTTGGATCCTGTTTATGACAGAATTGTTGACCAAACGTGTCTTTCTTGTTGGTTTGCTGCTCAGTAGCTGCGAATTGAGCATTAGACTGTTAAGGGAAAAAGCCGGTATTTATGCCTGGATTGATTTAAAATGTAATTCACAGTTAAGCACTTCAACGTTCCAGCGGGCATCTATGCAAAATAGAAGCCTGCTAGATCTGGAAGCTGATTGGCTGTTCGCACTCAATCGTTTTCTGATTCCTATTATGTTACATTTGTGATATTGAGGGTTTTTTTTGTCAGTGTTCTAGGAAAGCTGCTTCTAATTATATCTGTCTATTTTTCTACTATAAAATACATTAAGTAATATGTTGATTAATTGATTGAAACCATGCCTGCATACTTATTGACAAGGAATCGTTTAGTGTTGTTAATGTGTTTTGAGTAGTATATTTGAGTGTATTGGCCTACATATAATTTATATAGAATTTACCAAGTTCACCAAGTGAACAGTCTTAACTTAAATGACCCTTGCTGCCAGACTTTTTTGTTCAAACTAATTTTCATAGCGAAGTAAATCAAGATGTATTTATTTTGCGTTAGTGAATCAGTGAATCAAACAAACAAATCTGTTGAATTGATTCACTAAACTGAATAAATCAAACAAATTGAGTCAGTAAAAAGAATCAAACTGCATATCACTAGTTTTCAGGCCAGAAAAATAGCGCGCCTCTCAATGGTTAAAGCCAGTATTGTTGTTGAAGCTGACACCCTGGAATCCTTCAAGAAGCTGCTTGATGAGATTCTGGGATCAATACGCTACTAACAACCAAATGAGCAAGATGGGCTGAATGGCCTCCTCTCGTTTGTGAACTTTCTTATGTTCTTATACACACCAATAAATGATCACTGTAATGCGCACATTCAAATTAGCGTCCTTTAGTAAATACCATGTTAATACAGCTCATCTCATTAGTCTGAGCTGGATGCTCATTTAAATACATTATCATGCATTACCATACAAATCACTTATTCATTCTGATTACCATAGTATGGCACAATAAAATTAGTGTGTACAATAATATGCCCACTATTTTGTGCGATAATGAATAAAATTGCAATAGTAAATATGGAAATCATTAACGTGCATGTGCAGTATATACCATCACTAATGTAGAAAAAAGTAAAAATGCAAAAAAGCAAATGGTGTTAAACAAAGCTGAAGAAACTAAGTGTAGTCTGGTAAAACAATCTTTTTTTAAAAAATTTTGTTTCATTTAAGAACTCTATGGTCATTGCTATGGCTCTTTCTGCCACAAACGGTTGCACAGCTCTGCTGTGGAGAATAAAAACTGGTATGCACCTGCAACAGGAGTATACAATTTCAGCAGTGCAGCCTTGAATACAGTGTGTGTAAACCTAAACAAAAGAAAAGATTTTGAAATAGAGCAAAATGGTTTTAGTGTTTTTTTAAGATGCGTCCCATTCACGGTGGCCTTGGTTTTGCAAGTTTAAGCCCTGTCATGTGTCACGTGTCATGTGTCTATGTAGTACCGGTAATAAAGAAACAAAGGGGGCATTAAGAGGCAATGGCTTTGCACCCTGACCACCTGCTACCCCTGTTCTCAAAAGGTCTGCTTGTGCCTCTGGGGAGATGCGCTGCTACAGAACAGGACCTCTACTTTTTAAATGACAGGGTCAGAGACACGCTGCTGACATCACTGACACTGGGTTAAAATTTCACTGCACACAAATGTTTCTATAATTTTTCAACCAATTAAATCTGGCTCCCCACTAGAGTACCCTAGTGAAAGGCCTTCAGTGTCCAGAGTCTATATCACTGCAATGGAAGCATGGGATTTTACCAACTATATGGCATCTGCGATGTCACTCTCTCCACTCCAATGGCCAAGCTAAAAGAAATCAGTGAAGCATGCTCTCTATAACAATATAAAATAAAACTGCAGTGAGATGAAAGTTCCGTCCACTTTCAGAAAAAGCTATTACGCAGTTTTGTTAATTTCAGTGTTACATGCTCTTTGCCATGTTTTGTATTGAATTGGATGTGGCGGAGTGAAAAGGGAGCCTTTTTAAATGCAGATGCGTAATTAATTCCTCATGTTTAGTGAATTATATTTCTCTTAGAATGCATAGGCTATTGGGGAAACTTTTTTTTTTTTATGGAGCAAATAAAGAATGCTGCACACGTTTCTTTTTGTATTGTAACATGTTAGGAATTCATTGCAGATTGTAAAATACAATGGCTGTCTGTTAGTAACAACAATGGGGGTTGTTTTACATAATATATACTGAATTTGAACATCAACAATTGCAGTTATTTAGCATTTAAAAAACAGATTTAAGAAGAATTCTATATTATACTACACATAAATATTAACCCTTGGTTGAGTTCTTTGGGCTATTTGATAGTACAGGTAGTATAAGCAACATATACAGTATAATACTGATAAAATGATACACCAAGGACCTACATACAGTTGTTGTAAGTACTACGACACATAGCGTTAGATACAGTATATCTTATTTTATAGCCTCTGTTTTTTTCCCATGAGAAGTGTCTAGTTTGCTGTTTTTTAGTAGCATGTACAGTGCATGAACATGTATAGCACTAAACATCAGTTTTTCAAGGATTTGGTTTATTGGGTAATTAATAAACAGTTAATTACTAACTAATTAGCAAAATTGCTATCTGTTTTTTGTTTGCCTTTTAATCTAATATTTATGTGTGTTTAGTGTTCAGCTATTTAACTAATTAGCTGACAATAATTGCTCAATACATGTTTTTCTTTTCTCTCTTAATTGTTTCATTGAGAGCCACAGAAAAAAAAAATCAGATCAAAATCAAAATGTACCCACAGAAGAAGACATTTCAGAAATGTACTGTATATCGTTATCCTTTCTTTTAAAAAAAAAGTAATACAATGATATACTGTACAGCCTCTTTCATTGATTATTGAATAAATAAACAAATGCAGGGCTGGCACAGGGGCATTGCCTGTTTTACGCCAGACTTACTAAATATCTTTGTTTGCTGAATATTAATTACATCTTCAAATAAATGCAATATAGTTTAGTTTAAGGATCAATTTATATTATTAATAAGAAACAATATATAACAATTACATTTTATGACGCAACAATACCAGTGTAAAGCTTCATGTCGTGTTATATAGTAATTATAACATTTCTTTTAAATGTCTTATTGGCTACACATACTGTGTTTCACGGGGCAGAGCTAGGCCACCTGCTGTAATGTTTAGGACATAACGTTAGTAACAAATAGAACATATAAAGAGAGGCTTTGTCCTTCGAAGGCCCTACGCGTATAAAGGGGGGCTCCGTTATTGAGGAGACCCGACAAACAGAAGGGGGTCACCATCTCTAAGATGATGCGACATACGAAGAGGGGTCATCGTCTCTGAGAAGACCTGACATACGAAGAAGCTCGCGAACCAGAAATAAAACACATTGATTACTAATATTAACACATAAAAGCGGTTTGAGCTCATCAGATTGCCCAACATATGCAGTAGAGGGGTTCCATCGCTGAGGAGAGCCGACAAACAAGAGGGGTTCCGTCGCTGAGGACAGCCGACAAACAAGAGGGGTTCCACCGCTGAGGAGAGCCGACAAACAAGAGGGGTTCCACCGCTGAGGAGAGCCGACAAACAAGAGGGGTTCCGTCGCTGTGGAGAGCCGACAAACAAGAGGGGTTCCGTCGCTGAGGACAGCCGACAAACAAGAGGGGTTCCGTCGCTGAGGAGAGCCGACAAACAAGAGGGGTTCCACCGCTGAGGAGAGCCAACAAACAAGAGGGGTTCCGTCGCTGAGGAGAGCCGACAAACAAGAGGGGTTCCACCGCTGAGGAGAGCCGACAAACAAGAGGGGTTCCGTCGCTGAGGAGAGCCGACAAACAAGAGGGGTTCCACCGCTTGGGGCCCTCACATAAATAGAGGCATCAGAACCTGAAAGAGAAGACAAGGAATCATGCATGCTAAAGGAGGGGTTTGGCCGAGGGTCACCTCTGACTCACAGAAAACCCTCCTCTATGAGGTAAATGAAGCGATGCTTAACAAAGGGTTGGAGAAAGTGGAATCACTAACCCCCAAAGGATGGACCCCCGGCTCCCCGCTGAAGGCGTTTATGAGAAGAAAAACGGAGAACTGCCAATGCATATAGAAAAGAAGAAAAGAGAGAAAACATTTAACACAAAAAGAAAGAAAATGCTTAACGTGACACAGGGGTTAGTAACTGTACCCTACTGACTATGTGAAGACCGTCTGTACAGTGGAAAGGAAAAAAACCCTTTCATTTTCATTTATTTTCTTTTTTAGGAGGAAGCCTTTTGTGGCTTACACATTAAGTGCATTGTAACTTTGTAACAATATGATTTGTAATTATGTGTAAGTACACATGTATTAACTAAGTAACTACTACATAAATACACAGTATTTAGAGACACTTCATGTAAAGTGTTACTAGTTACACCATAATTCAAAACACAAAAATTGGATTCAGGGATGGTGATTGCCAAGTCTTATTCTACATTGACACTGTTATTGGTATTACAAACTACACTTGTTAGAATAAATGCAGTTGTGTTTTGGGGTTTCTGGCGCATCAGTAAGCTGTATGTGGAAAATAACTTGCTCTAGTCCTTAACCCAGACTGTTTTATGAAAGTACATTTGGATATTTTCAGTATCTCGCAGTGGGAAACCTTCTGTGTCCTTTGCAAATGAAGATTGTAGAAGCGATTTATTTTTTTACTTGGACTAATGTGTTGCAATTTGAGTGTGCACTTTTCTAATTGTGATTGCCGTTTTAATTTTACTCATGACTGTGCAACTAACAGTGTATAGTAATTAAAATGAATTACTGCGATACCTGTGTATTTCCGCTGCATGGTTATCGTTAAAGCATAAACTCATAATCTTTGGTTCTGCAACAGCGCTTTAGTGCACATATTTTAGGCAGCATTTTAGTCATTTTTTTTTTTTATTCTGTAGCAGCAGCTATTATATGTTTAAGTAGACATGCACTTATATATGTGATATGTGAACCAAAATGAATTCCATAATTCTATAATGTTAACTGTTGATTTTTTAAATTATTATTATTAGTCGTAAAATGTAATTGATACCCACATGCAAACTAACCAATACAAATATATACAGTAGTTATAGTACTATGACATGATTATTGGTTTACTTTGATTTGTGGATATTAACTTAAAGAGCTACTTGGTACAGGTATGAAATGTCAGAGATATCCCCCAGTTGATATAAGAAATAACACATTTGTTCTATGTGGCATTTCTTACTGATGTATGTTTACATCCATTTGGGCCAGAGTGTTGCAGGTTAATGGTGTAACAGCTGTACTTAAAGAGAAGACATTTGAGAGCTCTATAGAGGCCTGTAGGGTGCTTTTCACTTCTGAGTTTTAAAAAAGTATCTAGGAGGTGATGAAAGGAATATAAAATGATATACTGTACTGCACAAAGTCAATAATAGAAGTAGAATACATTACTTGAGATTTCAGATCAAGTTGCTCTCTAAAGTTGAAAATGAGTGGGTTCCCTCTGGACTGTCTGGACAGTATAACCCCTTCGGTCACAATTTTTTTAATTAAATTTTTAGAAATTTTAAAACAGTTTGTGTGAACTCTATGGAGTTTGATAAGTTGCCCTGCCCAAACTTTGAAAAAACATACAGTACTGTGCAAAAGTTTTAGGCAGGTGTGAAAAAATGCTGTAAAGTAAGAATGCTTTCAAAAATAGACATGTTAATAGATTATATTTATCAATTAACTAAATGCAAAGTGAGTGAACAGAAGAAAAATCTAAATCAAATCCATATTTGGTGTGACCACCCTTTGCCTTCAAAACAGCATCAATTCTTCTAGGTACACTTGCACAAAGTCAGGGATTTTGTAGGCATATACTCAGGTGTATGATTAAACAATTATACCAAACAGGTGCTAATGATCATCAATTCAATATGTAGGTTGAAACACAATCATTAACTGAAACAGAAACAGCTGTGTAGGAGGAATAAAACTGGGTGAGGAACAGCCAAACTCAGCTAACAAGGTGAGGTTGCTGAAGACAGTTTACTGTCAAAAGTCATACACCATGGCAAGACTGAGCACAGCAACAAGACACAAGGTAGTTATACTGCATCAGCAAGGTCTCTCCCAGGCAGAAATTTCAAGGCAGACAGGGGTTTCCAGATGTGCTGTCCAAGCTCTTTTGATGAAGCACAAAGAAACGGGCAGCGTTGAGGACCGTAGGCGCGGTGGTCGGCCAAGGAAACTTACTGCAGCAGATGAAAGACACATCATGCTTACTTCCCTTCGCAATCGGAAGATGTCCAGCAGTGCCATCAGCTCAGAACTGGCAGAAAACAGTGGGACCCTGGTACACCCATCTACTGTCCGGAGAAGTCTGGTCAGAAGTGGCCTTCATGGAAGACTTGCGGCCAAAAAGCCATACCTCCGACATGAACAAGGCCAAGCGATTCAACTATGCACGAAAACACAGGAACTGGGGTGCAGAAAAATGGCAGCAGGTGCTCTGGACTGATGAGTCAAAATTTGAAATATTTGTCTGTGTGCAGAAGGCAGTTTGTTCGCCGAAGGGCTGGAAAGCATACACGAATGAGTGTCTGCAGGCAACAGTGAAGCATGGTGGAGGTTCCTTGCAAGTTTGGGGCTGCATTTCTGCAAATGGAGTTGGGGATTTGGTCAGAATTAATGGTCTCCTCAATGCTGAGAAGTACAGGCAGATACTTAGCCATCATGCAGTACCATCAGGGAGGCATCTGATTGGCCCAAAATTTATTCTGCAGCATGACAACGACCCCAAAACATACAGTGAAAGTCATCAAGAACTACCTTCAGAGTAAAGAAGAACAAGGAGTCTTGGAAGTGATGGTATGGCCCCCACAGAGCCCTGATCTCAACATCATCGAGTCTGTCTGGGATTACATGAAGAGAGAGAAGCAACTGAGGCTGCCTAAATCCACAGAAGAACTGTGGTTAGTTCTCCAAGATGTTTGGGCCAACCTACCTGCAGAGTTCCTTCAAAAACTGTGTGCAAGTGTACCTAGAAGAATTGATGCTTGATGCTGTTTTGAAGGCAATGGGTGGTCACACCAAATATGGATTTGATTTAGATTTTTCTTCTGTTCACTCACTTTGCATTTAGTTAATTGATAAATGTAATCTATTAACATGTCTATTTTTGAAAGCATTCTTACTTTACAGCATTTTTTCACACCTGCCTAAAACTTTTGCACAGTACTGTATATGCATTATATAATAGATAAATAGATAGGAAACTTAAAAAGGTACAATTATACACACAGCGACTGAAGGGGATATTTTGATTATTATATCCCTAATATTACGTGACACCCAACTGACTGAGGTATGTGTCAGCTGCAACTCAATACAAAAAAAGGTTGACATCATCAAGAGTTTCTGCGCTACACAATGTGCAAGCATACATTTATGAAGTATTGCTTTTGTGTGAAGGCAGCAATTTAAGTGTAGTTGCATGCAGAGGTACCATAGAATCTGGAAAACTAATTCCTAAGTTTCTGCATTTAATTAATCCTTTATTGCTAGATTGCACTGTAACAGCGTACACACAAGCCAGAAAACAACCTCAGCAGCTTTAGAAGGTGAGCATAAACCTCAATCTGACTTAGCTATGTCCCTTCAAAATGTTCTTGGGTAAAACTGAATGAATAAATACCTTCTTTTTTTAATGTATCTAAAATATATATCATATATACATTTAAAAAAACAAACATTTACTGAGATTTTATATTGTGTTTAGCTAAAGGGAGCATGTTGCTTTAAACAAATTCAAGAATTGTATTTAAGTGGAGTGGACTCTGAGAAATGCTTTGTCACTTAAAGGAAATTTAAGAAAAGAGTTAAAATCCTCTCTGTATTATCTTGCTCCTCTTGTATTGCTGCTTCAGCCCTCAAGCACAGACAAATGCAGGTCGCTTACAATTCCACTGCAGAAATTAGCTGACAGACATCAATGTAGATAACTGAAGGCTGCAGCAGTAACACTTGGGTGCGCATTAATCTTTCCCAAATTAAAATCTGTGCTGCAGCGTTTAAGATTGAGGCCACCGTGGTTCAGTGCAGCTTGACCGCCAATTTTGATAAAACTGTTTTAGGAGAGGAGAGATTTAGATAAATTGCCCGTGGTCACACAACAAGCAGCCAGGGTGAATGTTTAGTCTATTTGCTGCCGTTATACTGCGGTAGCACTGGGTTGTTTACATGTATATGGGAAGCCAAGACCACAACAACATGATAAACTGTGGTTATTGATGTAGGTAATGTAAAGCTATACTATCTCTATGCGTGGACGTACACTTTGGGCTTTCCAAAGTGACAAGTGATAAAGTAAGTAAACATGCCAATAAATTACATCCTGTACCAAGACACCAACCCCAAATTGTATAATTCAAACATAGGCCACACTTCAGAGCTGTTCCCTAAGAGAGGGGTATGCTACCAGGGTGTTTAACATAGAGCATATCACCATGCTGCCAGGGTGTGTAACATAGAGCATATCACCATGCTGCCAGGGTGTGTAACATAGAGCATATCACCATGCTGCCAGGGTGTGTAACATAGAGCATATCACCATGCTGCCAGGGTGTGTAACATAGAGCATATCACCATGCTGCCAGGGTGTGTAACATAGAGCATATCACCATGCTGCCAGGGTGTGTAACATAGAGCATATCACCATGCTGCCAGGGTGTGTAACATAGAGCATATCACCATGCTGCCAGGGTGTGTAACATAGAGCATGTCACCATGCTGCCAGGGTGTGTAACATAGAGCATATCACCATGCTGCCAGGGTGTGTAACATAGAGCATATCACCATGCTGCCAGGGTGTGTAACATAGAGCATATCATCATGCTGCCAGGGTGTGTAACATAGAGCATATCACCATGCTGCCAGGGTGTGTAACACAGAGCAAATCACCATGCTGCCAGGGTGTGTAACATAGAGCACATCACCATGCTGCCAGGGTGTGTAACAGAGCATATCACCATGCTGCGAGGGTGTGTAACATAGAGCATATCATCATGCTGCCAGGGTGTGTAAAATACTGCATATTACAATGCTGCCAGGTGTGTAACACACTGCATATTCAATTCAAATTGCTGCCCCTGACCATACCCCATGCTGCCATGGTGTGTACCACACTGCATATTTAATTCTAGCAACACGATCGATGTTTGTTTGACATTTATACACAGCTTGGGACTAGTGGCATATGTCATTCATGAACATGTCAGTGTGACCCTTTGGTCTCTCTTCTTACCCTGTGCTGACCCTGTCAGTGTATCCCTGGGATGTCTTACTCTTTGTGGTGCTTAGATGAAAATATTATTAACCCTGTGAAGAATGAACAGTTTAAGCACAAGATTATTTGCTTTATAGTTATCAATATAATGTTATTTAACCGGATAAGCACATTATGGTCCGAATGGCCTGCTCTCATAAGTAAGTTTTCATGTGCTTATTTTCTTATATCCATATTAGAATCTGTCAGCAGCAACTACCTTTATACATTTGTTAAGAGGGTTGTCTTCTTTATAAGCACATACATGCAATTATTAACATACAGTTCCTTACTCTACTGGTACTGGTAAGTAACAAAAAGAAACGTGTACCGTAATTTTTAGACTATAACACACACCCTGTGCATTGCACTCACCGCTTGTATAACGTGCACCGCTTGCAAAACATGCTGCTCTCATAAAACGTGCTCCTCTGGTATGATAAAAGTAGAGGGGTAAAGCAAAGTATAATTCTTCGTGTGATCAATCATAATTTAAAGTGTATTTATATACCCTTTTCAATGTATCAAATAGGCATAAACTGTAAACTTGTTATAAAATCACACAATCACACACAATATTTGTTTTTACAGTAGAACCTGTCATGTCTGATTTAATTGGTTCCAAGGGTAGTGTTGTATCTCAGAGGGAGTGGTTATACTACGTTGTAGTTGCTTTATTAATGTTGTTGTAAATTAACAATGTCAGCTACATCTGTGTGTCTAAAACACCAAAGTACGGTACTGCATATATACTATAATAAGGAAATCAGTGAACATTACTGCAAAACAAAGCACTGTAATACAGTATTTGGCAATTCACAAAACAGCGTTCCAAAAACAGTTCTTACCCTGCTTTCTCAGTCCAGTATTTATGTATTTATGTTTTGCACCATAAGTGCCTGTTAACCCAAGACAAAAACGTCATTTAAAAAAAAAACAACAACAACAAAATGTGAAGACAAACACAAACACAAACTGAATTTGGAGGTCGGTGAAAACAAATAGTTTCAGCATGTAAAAAGTGAAACTTAACTCCCAAACTTTTTTTTAAATCTGCAACTGAATCCATTCTGCGTTGCTAAAAGCTAAATTTACTGTTTTAGACCCATAACAAAATGTGCATTGATCAGTTTCCATCTGTACTGTTGAGTTGGTAGCATTATGTGTCCATGACACAATGTCAGATGTCCTGCTGTTTATGGAGGGTATCGTATCTTACAGGATCATATATGTTAGGTTCTACAGCAGTTAGTATTTTTGATCAAACATAAAGGCTTGACTGTAACATCAGCTTTTACGGCCAGCTGCAAGAAAAAAGGTTTAGTATTCTTAGGTTGTGACTTATTATACACATATAAACTGCAGTCACGTATGCTATGTGCCTTGTATAAAACATGCAACCTGTCTGAAAAAATAAAATCTAAATGGTAAAATCTCTAAAATTTAGACATTGCTAACTTCAACGGATCACTAACAAAAGCAGAAGAGGTTAAGATAGTTGAATTAACTTTATTTCTTTTGCTGTCTTCAGTCCATAGATGAATTCCATGAAATAGTTCTTTACCCAGATTCAGCCAGTCAATATGTTTTGTTACCTCCGTATACAAAGGAACACCAGAAATGTCTGGAGAGGAGGTTAGAGGTGCCAGGGAAGAGGTTATAGCACCAATTGTTGGGCTAACTGGCCATGACAGATGAGTGGCTACATCATTAAGGGCCCCTCATGGGTAGAAGCACTCTGAAGTTAAATATTTTCTAATCTATGTTTCCTGCAAGGTTACGCCAGGGCAGACCTGTCCTTTTAAATTGTTTAAACTCACATATCATTACAAAATGTAATGATTGCTAACACTCCAGCACCAATAATTTTAAGGGAGCCAAAACATTTATTTTTAAAATGTAACTATTACAACTGGTTATTTTAAAATGTAATGACAATGATAATGTTGGAACTTTGTTTAAATAGCCTCTTCTGGTCTTAACTGTCAGAATAAATTATTTCTGGAATTTTCCATAATAGTTCATTACAGCCTTCCTGTCACAGATGGCCCAAGAACTACATGCATGTCTTGGACTTTTTTGTTACGATATACTTCAATCTTCTATTAATTTCAATCTTCACGAAGAAATAATATTCTGGGGAGATCATTTTATAACCCAAAGAAATATGGTAAGTGTAGATGGAGAAATGGAGAAAATCAACTAAACGTATTAACAATTTTCATTGTCCTTCAAACCTAGTATTGCCCAGTATTACAGTATAAATGACCTTCGCACACTTAATAAATTGTTCTTTGCAACTGACAAAGGGTTAAAATACCTCCAGAGACATTTGCTGTTCTTCACTTTCGCTCGTGCGAGAGATAGGGCCAAATACCCAACCATCCTGATCCAAATAAAACCATTACATTCTGAGTATCTTCTATCTGCCATGCTCTTATTCTCTACCTCATGGGCTGCCATGAAATTGACATTTGAAAGTAATTGTATGGTGAAATCTACCAAATTCAACAAACTGTGTTTCAGATTTCAGGGACGCAATACACCTGAAATCTTTTCTGTATTACTTTACAGTCCTTTGCATAGCACAGCTGTGAGCGAGCCAGTGCTGAAGGGGATTATTAGACCCAGGCACGGAGATAGAGCACACCTAGCTGATCTGCATTGCTTATCTTGGGTAGACACTGGTCTGTCAGGACCGGTCTGCATGCCCTCCATACGTGTCCCTGGCTTTCATTGTCTTGCTGCTGGTAGCTCTCCCCTGCTCCTATAAACAACCAATTACTGACCCAAACAGATGTCAGGGGCTATGATCAAATAATTTAGCTGGAGTGAAGAGAACTTAATACAGGTCAATTTCACTCTGTTAGACATGGTGTCTGACTCAAGAGAGAGGAGGGCAGCTTGCCTGACATGAGATTAGAGACAGCCTGCAGAATTTGAAGGATAGGTTGGATGCCAAAATAATAGTTTGTTTTCAAATTGCACTGAATGCAGAGGGTGGTCCCCTGTTATTAATTGAGAAATCTGACTACCACTGTGTGCATTCTGTGCTGATTTATGTACCCCAGTTATATTTTGGATCTATCTATCCAAGTAGCTATCAAGTCATATCCAGCAAATTTGTTTTGGCAGTTGGCCCCACAGCTTGATTTACCTGAGGCCCAGGTAAAATGGCTTATAGCAGATATGTGGAGGCAAATATGTCATATGAACCCCATATCTCCTTTTTATTCTGCCTATCAATGGTAGTTTAAAAATACTTACTGAATTAAGAACATAAGAACATAAGAAAAATTACAAATGTATCTTTACACCAGCAAAGGAGAAGCCATACTAATGGGGGATTTCAACTTCCCCCATATAAAATGGGAAAACCCGATGGGGAGCACGACGGACGAAATTGAAATGGTGGAAATGACAAATGACTGCTTCCTAACACAATTTGTCAAGGCACCGACTAGTGGGGAGGCATGCCTTGATTTAGTCTTTTCAAATAACGAAGACAGAATAACTAAAACAGAGGTCAGAGAGCCATTGGCAAACTCAGACCACAACATGGTCTCATTCAAAGTGATTTTTAAAACCCCAAAAGTAATGACTAAAGCTAAGGTTTACAATTTTAGAAAAGCAAACTATGAAGGTATGAATCAGAGACCAACATAAGTAGATTGGAGTAAAAGAGAGAAAACATCCACAGAAAAGGGTTGACTGTTTTTCAAAAATGTACTGGAGGCGTAAAACAATTACATCCCAAAAGTAGACAAATCTAAAGCTAAAACAAAATGGCCAAAATGGTTTAATAGATCAATTAAAAAAAATATTCAGCGAAAAAAGGCACTTTACAAAGCGTTTAAAAAGGACCAAAAACAAAGTACACAGAAAGAGTACTTGGAACTGCAAACACAAGTCAAAAAGGAAGTTAGAAAAGCCAAGAGAGAGATAGAAATCAATATTGCTAAGGGGGCTAAAACCAATTCCAAAATGTTTTTCCAATATTATAACAGCAAGAGAACTCTCAAAGAGGAGGTTAAATGTCTAAGAGACACAAATGGCAAAATCATAGACTAAGAAAAAAAAAAGAAAATATATTAAATGATTACTTTTCACAGGTTTTTACAAAGGAGGTCACAGACAACATGCCCCACATGTCGACCTGTTCCCATCCAGTCTTAAATAACTTTAGCATAACAGAGGCAGAAGTGTTAAAGGGACTAGGAGCTCTTAAAATAAACAAATCCCCTGGGCCGGATGAGATCCTCCCAATAGTACTCAAAGAAATGAGAGAAGTTATTTACAAACCGCTAACCAAGATCATGCAACAGTCTCTTGACACAGGGGTTGTACCGACAGACTGGAAAATTACAAACGTAATACTGATCCACAAAAAGGGAGACAAAACCGAACCAGGTAACTACAGACCAATAAGCCTGACTTCTATTATATGTAAACTTATGGAAACTATAATAAGATCCAAAATGGAAAATTACCTATATGGGAACAATATCCTGGGAGACAGTCAGCATGGTTTTAGGAAAGGGAGATCATGTCTAACTAACCTGCTTGATTTTTTTGAGGATGCAACATCGACAATGGATAATTGCAAAGCATACAACATGGTTTATTTAGATTTCCAGAAAGCTTTTGTCCCTCATAAGTCCCTCATAAAAGATTAATTCTCAAACTGAACGCAGTAGGGATTCAAGGAAATGCATGCACATGGATTAGGGAGTGGTTAACATGTAGAAAACAGAAAGTACTGATTAGAGGAGAAAACTCAAAATGGAGCGAGGTAACCAGTGGTGTACCACAGGGATCAGTATTAGGTCCACTGCTATTCCTAATCTACATTAATGATTTAGATTCTGGTATAGTAAGCAAACTTGTTAAATTTGCAGAAGACACAAAAATAGGAGGAGTGGCAAACACTGTTGCAGCAGCAAAGGTAATTCAAAATGATCTAGACAGCATTCAGAACTGGGCAGACACATGGCAAATGACATTTAATAGAGAAAAGTGTAAAGTACTGCACGCAGGCAATAAAAATGTGCATTATAAATATCATATGGGAGATACTGAAATTGAAGAAGGAATCTATGAAAAGACTTAGGAGTTTATGTTGACTCAGAAATGTCTTCATCTAGACAATGTGGGGAAGCTATAAAAAGGGCCAACAAGATGCTCGGATATATTGTGAGAAGTGTTGAATTTAAATCAAGGGAAGTAATGTTAAATCTTTACAATTCATTAGTAAGACCTCACCTAGAATATTGTGTTCAGTTCTGGTCACCTTGTTACAAAAAGGATATTGCTGGATATACTCTGGAAAGAGTGCAAAGAAGAGCAACCAGAATTATCCCGGGTTTAAAAGGCATGTCGTATGCAGACAGGCTAAAAGAATTGAATCTATTCAGTCTTGAATAGAGAAGACTATGCGGTGATCTGATTCAAGCATTCAAAATCCTAAAAGGTATAGACAATGTCGACCCAGGGGACTTTTTTGACCTGAAAAAAGAAACAAGGACCAGGGGTCACAAATGGAGATTAGATAAAGGGGCATTCAGAACAGAAAATAGGAGGCACTTTTTACACAGAGAATTGTGAGGGTCTGGAACCAACTGATCTGGTTTCTTTTTTGACATTTTACAGACCAAGGCAATGCACAGTTGAACTCCCCAAATAGCTTTGAACAGGGCTTATTCACCAGTTCAAACTTTGACGATATCTGTAATAGAATTTCTGATTTCTTTAAGCCACAATGATGTGGCGCTTGATTTGTTTTGCACCCATTAGCAGATCTCTGTTTTTGTTGGCCAGTGTGCAAACTGTCATCTACAAACATGTATCTGCTGAACAGATGCCATTTGACATTTTATCTGTTCAGCAGTTTTTGTTCACAAATTGATGTGAAAACAGCTTCAAATGTTGCTTTACATGCTGTTTTCAAGCATATATTTTCCTTCACCATTTTATGGTGTTTTCAATCTTTCAGATTTTTGTTTGCAATCTTTCTGAGTGGTTCCAAAACTGAGTTATTGTCTTTATCACATATGACAGCAATATGATAAAGTGAAAATAAACTCAGGAGAAGTACGATAAAGTACTTATTGACTGTCAGTAATAGCTGAATTAGGGCACCATTACTGTGCAGCAGAATTAAATTAAGTTTCAATGGTATGGTTCCTTTAATGTAAGTACTAATTTGTTTTTAAAGTCCTTTTTGTAGTACCAGTGCCCTGTAAGTCTTTTGTTTTTGTCATCTAAAGCGGCTTGTCTAAAAATTAAAAGGCAAGGCCCAGAGCACTTTTCCACCTTATTATAGTATTAATGAGAGGACTGATTTTATCACAGTCTTCACAATCACGGCACACTGCAATAGCTAAATAAACAGCAAAAGTCCTTATGTCCCCATGGGCTCTTTCTGTGTAATTAAAATCAATAGGATCTTCCTCTGAAGAGCATTTTAACCCAGAGAGCTCTGCAAAACCCTCTCTATTGCTAAATAACTCCTTGTGTTGCCGTTATTGCACACTGTTTGTGTACACAGTACTGCATGTGTGTGTCTCATGCTGGAATCACACAGGGCTTTTCACAGGTTCGAGTTAGACACTATTAAAATAGTCTGATATACCAATCCCTATTCAAACTTTAAGGACTGTTTTAAAGGAATTATTTTTTAGGGTGCTTTTGAAGAGTTTTAATAAATATTTCCTTTGATTAAATTGTGTTTGAAAAAACACAGCTTAAAAAGATTTTTATGAACTGCATGCTTGATTTAATTAATCAAAACATTCCTTGAAACAGTCCAAGTTGTTGCCATTATGAGCTATATGTACTCAGCTTTCTAAGCAGTTTTTTCAAAGTGGCCTAAAAAAAAGATTTGTCCTATCAGACGTATATGGGAGCCCTCTAAAAAAAAAACACCTTCAGCTGTTTATTTCTATTTTTTAAAACAAAAATGTGTTTTATTACACTTAGAAAAAAAAATCCTACATTAAGACCTGGCTTTGCCATATCCTGCAACAGCGACACGATGGTCTTCTTTACAAAATGTTACCATCTTTCTGCTTGGCCGTTGCTTTCAGTTGACTGGACTGTCACTTATAACTTTAAAGTCTGTTTCAAAGCTCTTTTCAAAATGGCCGCTCTAGTGCACTGGGGTTTGGATCTGCCCTCTAAATCACTGCAGGAAGACCGATAAAATAAAATAAAAAACAAGTGCTCTGGTCAGTACCACATCATGGGTCGTTATTGCTGTGTTACCTGTTTGACAATGTGGGCAATAATCCTTACACTATCAGTGCACTAGAGTGGCCATTTTGAAAAGATCTTTGAAACAGAATTTAAAGTGTAAAAAGTTGTCAGGATGTTAACAATGAAAATTATTTAAACAGATGTAGCAACACGTGGGGACATGTAATGCTATACTTTTGCGGAACCCTGCTACTTACTGTTTAGGAGTAAAGATGTTTTTCCTTGTTACATCTTTGCCACTGTATAATTAACTTATATATAAATTCTGCACATGTTTTGTGTGGTTTCCCATGTAAGTAATCAAGATATATTGCTGACTAATTCAGATTCTTTGTATATAGTAGCATGTAGACTCCATTAGTATCGAAGCAAAGAGTAGGATTTAGTGCTTAGTAATTAAATACACTGTTCCTTTTTTCTTTGATATTTTGAATATTTAATCCACACTCTTGAAACGTCGACTCAAGTGTTTACTTTGGTTGCTGATGTTTCCTATTGCTATCCCCACGTATATTGGCTATGCCAGTTTTGATGAGGACTTCTTTTATAGTAATTACTGGCAAAGAGAAGGATTTAGTGCTTGGTAATTAAATACACTGTTTCTTTTTTTCTTTGAGGAAGACTGTTATTTTGAATATTTAACCCACACTCTCAGACGTCTAGCGCGCTGTATCCATTTAGAAGTGGTGTTCGCTTGACCCCTCCTAGATCCTGTTGTGAGAACCACAGCCACGCTAAAGGAAAGCCACCTGCTGACTTTAAGGACGCATAAGGACGAGAATACGGAACGGCTCGATTCTCTAGTCTGTAAGCTTGGGCTCGGTGGTAGAGTGGCGCCCCCTGCTGTGAGCAGGTTATATTGGCGACACCAAATTGGGGAGCAGGAGAACTGGAGCCATATCCCCCACTGATGATCCAGCCAGGGCAAGCAAATATATCCTTAATGGTACTATTCTGGGGGTTTTAATTATATTTTTGCAGAACCCCGCTACTTACTCTTTAAGAGTAAAGATGTTTTTCCTAATATGAATAATTTGCTGAAAACCTGATCTAAAAGGCATCAGAGTCTCCTTGGCTTGACTCCCCTTATGCTGTTTTTCAGTAAGTTCCAATCTGAGCTAGAGGGCCGAGGTAAGGCTGAAAACTCATAGTGGAAAGAATTCCGCCCTTTGCAAAATATAAAACTTAAAGTAACTGGTTTCCAAATTTTCAATCCGCTAGCTAGCCTATTACAGTCTCGATATCTGTATGGTGCCAAAAATTGCTTCACTGTAGTTTAAGAGACTGCATTGCATGCGTATCACTTGATCTGCATAGTCATACCTTTATTTTTTTGTATTTTCCCAGGAAAAACACTACATGGTTTAAAAGCAAGGCAAAATTGAAATTTAATCTATTAGCACAGCGTCAAATGTTTGTACAGTAGTTGATCTATATATCTATCTCGCTGAAATTCTTGAGTGAATGAAGCTGCTCTTCCCTGTCTCTCAGCAGCTTCTCAAACTTAATTTTCTGAAGATTGCTTGCCCATTTGAGAGGAGAAAGTTGATTCCTCTTATTGTTTAGAGCTACAGTCTGCAATGAGATGTCAGAGTTGTTTAGCAGAGCCCTCTGGATGGAGACCTAACTGCTAGTGGCTGCTTTTAGCACATTGGTGCGAATTACTTGACTGGCGAAACTAAGCAGCAATTAGACACCCCACCACTGAGCGGAAATGAGAAATTTGCTGTTTGGCCTTCAGATGATCCTGGCTCCTGCTGAGACTTGTGTCATGGGTGACAAATTTTGATTATTTATGCACAATTTATAGTTGTTATTATTATTATGATTTGTATTATTTCCACTTATTAATTTGATTATTTCCATTCACTGAGATTTATTATTAGACATTTTGTTTTGTAGTGAGCATGTTTAATTCACTGTGCTTTGGAACTGCCCTTACTTGTTTTTGTTTTCACCCGGAGGGCACTCACAGGAAACCTGCTTGCCTAGGAGAAAAGACACTAGGCTGAAATTATTAGACTGCTGACAAGTGCGGGCAATGAAAGCCTGTATTTAACCAGGGAGAAAACAGCACACAGGGTTGGGAATCGGTGGCAGCGGAGCGGAAGGAAGGAAGGAAGGAAGTAAGGAAAGGAATGAAGGAAGGAAGGAAGGAAGGAAAAATGCAGAGATAAGAGAAAGACACAGAGGAGAGAGAGAGAGACGAGGGGAAATGGAGCAGAGTAAAATCGAACAGAGCAGACGTGGGAGTATGGCCGAGTGAGGCCAGGCTTGAGCACAGTACTTTATTACTTTACAGATGCGAGAGAGAGATGTCGAGGACCGACAGCTGGGACGAGGTTTGATTGCTGCTGCAGTCTCCTCTACCTTGCTAAAGTCAAGTGTTTACTTTGGTTGCTGCTGTTTCCTATTGCTATCCCCACGTATATATTGGCTATGCCAGTTTTGATGAGGACTTCTTTTTATAGTAATTGCTGGCAAAGAGAAGGATTTAGTGCTTGGTAATTAAATACACTGTTTCTTTTTTTCTTTGAGGAAGACTGTTATTTTGAATATTGAACCCACACTCTCAGACGCCTAGCGCGCTTTATCCATTTAGAAGGGGTGTTCGCTTGACCCCTCCTAGATCCTGTTGTGAGAACCACTGCCACGCTAAAGGAAAGTGACCAGCAGACTTTAAGGACGCATAAGGGCGAGAATACGGAACGGCTAGTCTGTAGGCTTGGGTTCGGTGGTAGAGTGGCGTCCCCTGCTGTGGGCAGGTTATATTGGCGACACCAAATTGGGGAGCAGGAGAACTGGAGCCATATCCGCCACTGACGATCCAGCCAGGGCAAGCAAATATATCCTTAATGGTACTATTCTGGGGGTTTTAATTATATTAGTCGAAGATTTAGTGTTTTACCTGTCTTACCTATATTGACGTAATTTTGTAATAGAAATTGTCCTAATGCTTACCTTGGTGTTGTCTTGGTGTGGTGTGGTCTGGTGCTGTTGCCCTCTGTGGATGCCTCTAAAATGTGTGTTGAAGCAAAGAGAGAAAACCATTATAAAATTGTTCTGTGCTTATAGCCCAGATCTGGCATAGTCGGGACTATTCATTTTGTGCCTAGGTAAATCTGGCACTAGGGTAAGAGCTGCTGTCACACTTGGGTCCATCTGCTCTTGTCAAAGCTGCTGGACAATTGGCTAAGGTAACAGAAATTGTAGGTGATTTTTTTATCCATTTTAACAGCTACATTATGTTTTCATCCTGACTGTATTTTAATATAAAATGTGAAATAAATATTTAAAAAAATGTTTACTAGTTTTTATTAATATGATTAATCATATTGGACTAGTATTTTAAAAACTAGGAAAGAGAAATAGTACTAGAAAGAGTTCTAAGTACCCGATTTTGTCAAAAAAAGCTTTGAACAATTCTTGATTTGGTGATACCTTAAGTAATTATGACGTTCCTGTATTAGAATGTTGTAACAGCTCTCACATGATAGCCTGGTTCTTTCTTTACAATGGTAAAGAGCTGGTGTTGAAGAGTGCAAGATATTGGGTTTGCAACCAGCCTCCACCTGTGCGTTGGGTTTTCTCGTCCCACCTTGTCATCCCCTCTGATCCCACGATTGAGCCAGCTTCCTCTTTTATACCCAGGAAATCATGAGTGGATGTCAGCAATCTACTGACCTCTGGAGGACAAAGGCCAACCCTACAGGTGTTCTCATTTGAGCTCACTGGGCGCCTGGCCAGTTGGGTTTGCTGTAACGCGATGAGGAGAAACAGTCCCGACCGGTTTTGCCTCCCTAAGACACAGGCGCGCCACAGCCAATGCGACGCTCCTTTTGGAATGAAGGGCGAAGACCATCAACTTCACACAGCCAGAACGCTAACCTGCGCTGTATGACCCAACCTGCACCCCACGCGGGAAACCTAGATTAATAGATTTTTAATCAGCATGCTTTCTTTTTTCAAGCAGAACAGCAAGTTTAATTTATACTCTGACCTGGTGGTCTCTGAACCTCTAGCTTTAGGAAAGGAGGGAAGAGGCATGTGCCCCTGAACAAGGGCCTTGATTTCATGCACAGATGGACCAAGTAAATGGGCACAAACAACAACAGCTACAATTACATTTATAAGGGTGTTTCACTGCACAATAAATGCTACTGCAAATCAAGGTCAGTACATTAGGGCTACAAACAAAAATGCTATCCCTCGTCCTTAATTATAAGATCTGATACTTTTTGTGCTTAAAAATTAACCCCTGGGTAAAATTGTTTCACCAATAAAATGTAATCTGGAAATATCCAACCGGTGAGCTGTGAACCACACAATCACTTCACACTTTTCCTTGTGAAAGGTTGTCTGATGACGTTGGCTGAAGTCCTGCCCTTGTTAGATATAAAGATGGGTTCATACTTACACACAGTAAATTCTCAACAGATCGGAGCCAGAGGAGCACAGGGGAGATTTACAACATTAACCTGCTTATTGAGCAGATTGATATCAAGACATAGACCTTATGATTAAAAGAAGAGATCCAGGCAAACCTGGAAGGGCAAGCACCTCATCCTGACTGCTGTCTCTGCTGACAGGCCGTAAAGCAAGGGAGAAAGTCACATTAGAAACAATGGCTTCTCAAGATTTGTCACTGAATCTAGGGACAGGAAAAAGTACTCTAATGAAAGGGAATCTACATCTTAAACTAGCTTTGAAACATGGACAATGCTCTCAGTTTCAGCGTAATTGTTTTGATTGAAAACTGCAGTGCAATTATAGAGTTGTTACACTGTAGTCATCTGGTAATTGTTTTAGCATTGCTTGGTAACTATTTTATAATTACTGTCATTCAGTGCAAAGTTTTATATTTATTTCCTCTAATTATCCCCTTAAAATGATAATTGAACAATGTCTCTAAAGTTATAATTACATGGTTACAGGATATCAATTATTTTATAAACAGGACATTTTGTGTTTTGAGCTTCAATTTTCCATTGCTATTTTATGTCTACCAGAGAATAATCAACACACAATGAACCTGATTGGCTGAGACAATCTGTGAGGTCTATAATTAATACCATAAGTAATGCTAAAAACAACTAAGAATTACATTAATTTCACTTTTAACCAAACAATTACTTAGCAATTATTAAGCTATATATGAAAACCTAACCTGACATTTTTACTGTTTTAGTGTTACGACCTTCAGCCCAAAGATGACAACACTACCCAGAAAGGTTAGATTTAATTCCAGCATCTGTCATATTGTCATTGTCCTTGTTTATTATGAGCCTGTATATTGTGGTTTAATATGAACAATCACTAATGTTCACATTATTCCTAATGTAATTACTCGGTAGTATCTACTGTGATAACATTTCTATTAAAGGAATCTACATTTAGAAACATGGGCAGATCTCACACTCCGGAGCAAAAGAAGCTACCTTGAGGGTGTCCAATCCAGCAGAGACAGGATGAGAGCATAGGTCCTATTCCCAAGAGTTGATCACATCAATTAATCACGTTAATTAAAGACATCACATTAATCATTAATAAAGTAGCCAGGGCTACCTCAATGACTCCAGCATTGCTGAGCTGGGGAGATTACAAACCCCTGGGAATTGGAGTTTCAAAGAAACAGCTCATTCGACTTTATCCTGTGCCTCTGATCACACGGACGGCCTCGTTTAGAGCTGGACTTGCTGGACTTTGTCTACCAGCTTGGACAAGACTACCAGTGTCCCAGTGACTAAGTCTAAGAAGGGAGATGCAAATGAAGACAAAAATACAGCAACAACACAGAGAAACACAGGTAAGATTCAAAAAGGTTGGAATACAGTGTTAGTAATAAGAATATGAGGGTAGAAGAGATGGTTGCTATGCTATCACATCATCGAACCAGTATAATTAAAAAAGCACACAGCTACTGTCATTGATACAGATATTTTTGATAAATTAATAAGAACCTTGAGCCGTCATTAATGCCATAACCCCCAACTACCTCCCCCAAAGTTACACTGAAGTAGCGGATTAATTCAAAGGTTTTTTCAAAATATATATGCCTTGTATAAAATACCAAATAGTAAAAGAAAATGTCCTAATCCTAACAACTGCTTTTCGGGTATTATTTTCAAAAGTTGGTAGAAGGTTTTACTAATGGGAAAGAATTGTTTTAAGCAAAAGTATTTTTTTTTTTTGCCATTTTGACTTTTACTTCTGCTCTATTTGGCTCACAAAAGTTACAATGTTTAAATAACTGTACAATTAAATTAGATTTACCTTTAATTGAATTGTTTTCAGAGTTTGCAAAGAAGTAGATTATCTGTGTGACTTACCAAGGTTTGAAGACTTACAGAGCCCCTTTATAGTACCCTAGTTTTGTTTTTAGTGTCAGGTCCACAAACGTAAGGCAATCAGCGGACTGTCTGGTTTTCAAACAAAACTATCACTGTCTCAAGCTATCCATTTAGAAAAAAGAAGAAAAGTAAAGGCACCACTGACTTCATGCTTTATTCTCAGACACTATCCATCTCTCTGAATTGATTTTTGATGTCCATAGTGACCTGGAAGGGAGACACAGCAATAACTCTCTGAAAGTGGAAAACAATATTATTCCCACAAATATGAAATACTTGCCGGTAGGTTAAATCTACTGTGTAATGAATTATGTGACCCCAGAGCTCCAATAATTCTTTTGCATTTTTACAGAGTCGTGAGAGGGTCTGCAAGCTCTGACAATCACTAAACTGCTCAAATCAGCCTTCAACTACAGTCTGGGACATTTTATTTAGCTGTTGCGGTTTTGACATTGCCAGTCAATTTTGTTTTTGAAAGTAAAGAAGAAAAAAAAACATTCATTCATTCATTTCATTTCTGCAGTTACAGAATTCATTTGTTGATTTTATTGTATTTTCGTCTTCCATCTGACTTGAATATCTTTGTCATGCTACTCAGCCCAAATAAATACAAACAGCCATGTCGGGGGAAATCGAAAATTGTACGCTTGAGATCCATACATAAAGAAATTATTCTTTGTCACATTGCATTTACTTTAGTCACTCAAAAATAAGAACATTGAAGGACTTCCTAGTGTCTGCTAGAATGTTTTTATCATTTTGCAATGCTGTTTGATTGGCATGATAGAAAGCAGTACCTGTTCAATTTCTTTAACTTTAAAAAAGGTCTCATATTTAGGCTTGACCTTTTTTGGACTACCTGAATGGGATCTAAATTGATACTGGCAACATACGCACCAACCGTACCTCCTGTTTCTCATTTCAATTATAACTTCCTCTGCCTTGCAATAGCAGAATATTAGATTAGGGAGTTCTATTTAGTGTTTAGAACATAATCAAAAGGAAGATGTACATGGTTTGAGTTTCACAGTTTTGTACAATCTGTTTTTTTCATCACTTGAGTATAAAATGTAAATCGGTTTGCATAGAAATTTGAAGTACTGTACAATGAAAAGTTGGACAAACAAAATTCCACACAACCTAAAATGTGACCACAAGTCCTGTTCCTATAACATTTTACTAATGAGTAAAGTTTCAATGTTTAAATACATTCTTCGCCATGTAATACCTAGATTCCTTGTCTCAGAGGTTGGTAGGTGGCAGTTGGAATGAAGGATGAACTCCATGGACGACAGATAATGGATGGGAACAAGGAGTGTTTAATCTGTTGGTGAAACAGTAAATTATGTAACCAGACCAGCTCTGACAAGTGAAATGGCCTGCTGAGAGTTCATACAATAACCCAGTACAGGGTACTTCTATGAAACATTAACACTAAAAAACAGATTGGGTAATGGTCGATGTTATTTGATGCCTTCTTGGTAGACAATCACAACCTTCCTCCTGTAAAGCTCCTTATAGGCTATGAGCACTCCATGATAGAGAAAACTAATGACACAAGAGGGATGGCATTGCTTTTTGAGGGAAGTAGGTTTACACAAACCAAGGGTACATGGTGTGCGGAACTACTAGGGAGTGTGTTACATGGACCAAGGAGAGCGATTTTTTACAATATAAGAACATAAGAAAAGTTACAAACATTCTGCCCATTGAATGCTTGTCTGCTAATTGTTTCCAGACGGCTTTTAAAGAATCCCAATGAATTTAACAGCAGCATATCTTCCATACCACTCTCTGTGCGAAGAAGTGCCCCCTACCCAGTTTTGAATCTGTTCCCACTCAACTACCAAAGTTGTGACTGGGCTTGACTTTGTTGATCCTTTTTAGTCAACAGATATATACTGTATACTGTACTATACAGTTCTAGTAATTATAAATCAGTGTTTGTGGAATTGATTTATGTATCATCATGCAGAAGTACTCTGGCATCAGATATTAATATATTGTGTAAATTAGGCAGTTTTAAAAAAACAAACAGCCAATGTGATTTTAATGTAGATAGCGCAGCAGTACAGTGTCGGACAGAAAGGGTAATATTTATGTGATGTCACATATTAGAAAACAATTCAGTATCATCAGCCAATCAGCTTCCAGCCCTAGTGGGCATTAATGAACAGTAGATGCCCACTGTAACTGCATCAAATTTAAAATCTATCAGCGCAAGTGCCGCCTTTTTCATTTTGACTTGCCGTAGTGAAAGCTCAGTTCACATCTATTGGACAGCAAATACTAACCAAAGACACAATTGGTTCAAATGTATTTTATTATCCATCAAAACCAGCCACAAGGTCAAGGTAAATGTAGGTTTTAAAGAGTTTTTCTAAAGAAAATAACGAGAAAGATAATTTTCTAATAGCGATAGTGCCCTCTCGATGAAGGCTCTAGTGTGGTAGGTGACCTTGATTCCGTTAGTGGACTCGCCTTCGGCTCGGGGCACATAACTCCAGTAGCGGTCAACCATCATCGATGGGCACTATCACTTAAATATCAATGTAGACCATGTTATGTGGCAAGGGTTTCAGGCAGAATGGAAGTTAGGAGTATTTAAAGAAACCATGGTATGATGGATAACAGCAAGCGAGTAAGTTCAGTCAGGAAACTCAAGCAATAGTTATTTATTAAAGCTTAGACTAGACAACATTACTACAGTGTGCATAATTTTACACTAGATTTTTTGGCCCTTGGCCTCGTCTTTCAAGGTACAACTCGCAGATAAGTGGAGAGGCTGACCGTAGGGAAGGCATGGGCAGGGGGGCAGGATCGCTGCCCTCTCAGTTAGACAAAGCTAAAAAGCAGGTGGAGGCTGGGGAGGAGTAGGCAAACTGGCGCACAGCAGTGGCGTAATGAATTAAAGTAAGATTTAAATCCCTTCCTTGCCGATCGCTGGACATCCGAAGATAAATAAGATACTAGCTATTCGACTGATGATTTGTCCTGGTATTGGAAGCATCTAAAATGTGCTTGATGTTTACGTGATTTGACCAAAAGTGAAAAGTGAGTTCCCTGCCAGAACCACCACTTTGCTTAATATAAGGTGAAGGATCTGATGTGGTCCTGTATCCGAGGTAAAGAAATGCAAAAAGTCACAATATACAAAAGATGTTGTGGAGAAGTATTTTATTATTTTTCCTTCTTTCCCTAAACTAAGACCACCAAGGCTAATTCTACTGCCAGGTATGCAACACAACTTTAACTTTACAACATACCTCCTGAGTGCACATTCATGATAGAGCAAAACATCTCATGTATGGAATATGGTGTTAAACATAATATTACATTTTGTTGGAGATACAACTATACATTTGTAACCCCAGGGTAAAGTGGTAAGCACATTGCTACATTTCATATAATGTTCTGGCCTGTGTAATAGGATTTCTGGAGGATAGATCTTGTGGATATTTCTGACAGATGAAAAAAAAAAACAGAATTGGATGAAGCAGGGGGATGTATTAATTACAGTATTGTATTACAGTATGTGATTAAAAAAAAAATCAGCCTTCACTGTGTGTTGGAATATCACTGATAATCGGTACTTTAGTCTGTGTAAATGAAATGTGATGTTGTCAATGTCATAGACCAGTGCACAGACTTACAGTAGATATCAGCTTCTTCCATGAATGAATTCTCAGTGGTTTGTACTATTGATTGAATGAAGCTCTAATCGTCACTAAAGGAGATATGGAGATGTTTGGCATGGCAAGGTCAGCTGCATGATCATCTTATTGAAACTAGTTACACAAAAGTAGAACATTTTTCACCTTTTGGTGAAATAAACAGTATGTGTGGGCGGGGGTAGGGGGGATATTCTCTCTAGAAGGCTGGTGCAGCCATTAGCAGGGGTCTGCTCCTGTCCAGTTGTATGATGGCTATTTTCTAAATAAAACCTCATGTTCCTGGTCTGAGAATTTATTGCATTTTTGTGTTTTTTGACTATCCCATCCACCCAACTCTCAACATTAGTACAGTGCAATCTGTTGCATGCAATCTAATAATGTAGCTGTCTAATCTAGACAATAATGAGCACTTCATATTAACTGGTAAATTGTTTTGAGCTGAACTCACTGAACTATAATCCCTAAGTACTGTAAGCCAACTTACCTGTTACATTCTAAATGCATGCTTATATAATGGATAATGGGTTTTTTTGCTGTTTTTTTACCTACTCTCCCTACAGTATCTCAGTAATACCATTTCACAATGGAATTCAGTCACTACCAATCTGATTTCTCCTGTGATTAAAAAAAACAACATACAAGTCTTTAAATAATAAGCATATTCAGAAAACATTGCCATGCTTATTGTTTATTCGTTATATTTATTATAGACTGCTGAGGAACTTTCAGCCAAACACAGAGCACATGTTTTGCCTGCTGTGTGACAACCAAACATACAAGGAATCCAAATTATTGACATCAACCATAACCTACTGTGCTTACAATCCTAGAATACAGAACTGTTCCAGGAACCTTTTATACAGTAGTACTAAGGACTGTTAAAATCCAGTGAAATATATGTTTCCATTGATAAGAGGCTACTATTGAGTGATCAGGACTCACTCCAGACAGGATTCTGCTGCAAACTGAGTCTGTTGCCTATCTTGACAGACAGGGAAGATGCACATTTCCCTGTATGCAGCACAATTAATACATCATTGACTGTTTTGACAACTTAGTGTTGGAAGAATTTAGTGCAAACTTGCTTAATAGTTTTATTTTATGAACAGATTTATTGCCTTGTCTGCATCTGATCTCAATCAACATTACATTGATGATTCTGATGCATTGTGTCATTCCGGTGTGGGCTGTAGCTGTGGATGATGTTTTAAATGGACTAGCGACAAAAGCACCAGCGAGTAGGGAGGTCCGCAGAGTACTGAGGAGTTTCAAAGATTGTTGATAGCTAGTTTGACTCGGCACATTTAACCATGATGTGTGCATCTTTCTCATTGGACAAGGTGAGACACGCGGTAATTCATCACTCAAAGTGAATCCTAGTGGGGGATTCAAAAGTGACATACACAAAAGTGGGTTAAATCCCAAACCTATGTGGCATCAATGCCACCTTAATCCTGAAGTTAATCACTACGGTTTTCCCCTGACTTGCCAAATGATTCCATTGTTACAATATAGAGTTACAGTATTCACCTTCTTGGGCTGCACAGCATGGCAAATCACCAGCTAATGGCACACACATTCCCAGAGGGGATTTCTAATTTCTACTGAGGCATGAGTAGTTAATGGGTAGAATTGCTGGATATGTTTAGAATTAGCTACATGGCCTTTAAAAAATGGTTGTCAATTCATAAACTCAACTGGAACAAGCTTGGATTGAGAAGAGGCTGGCTTGTACTGTTTTGCTGATGATGTTTGAAACCTAGCTGGATTGTAACAGCTGTAGTGTTTCTCTTTGCAGGCGTGTGAGGAGAAAAACATGACACAACTGTCACTTGATTCACAAGACAAAGTGCTGCCATTATTTAAATATGACAGAATGCCTCTAAGGGCAATTTCTAAAAAATATTTAAACAATGTAATAAGTGAAATGTCACAGTTAGCTAATTATGTTTAAGCTAATTGTTAATTAGCTTCTCAATGGAGACCATCTTAATTAACAATGGTTATGAACATGTGTGCGGGAGAGAGCAGCAGCATAAATGAAGCTAGTAATTGCCATCTTCAGGTGATTAACATGGATTTATTGAGCTTTTTATAGCATTCACTTTGTATTATGATATTCTCTTTAAATATATATATATATATATATATATATATATATATATATATATATATATATATATATATATATATATATATATATATATATACAGTACTGTGCAAAAGTTTTAGGCAGGTGTGAAAAATGCTGTAAAGTAAGAATGCTTTCAAAATAGACATGTTAATAGATTATATTTATCAATTAACTAAATGCAAAGTGAGTGAACAGAAGAAAAATCTAAATCAAATCCATATTTGGTGTGACCACCCTTTGCCTTCAAAACAGCATCAATTCTTCTAGGTACACTTGCACAAAGTCAGGGATTTTGTAGGCATATAGTCAGGTGTATGATTAAACAATTATACCAAACGGGTGCTAATGATCATCAATTCAATTTGTAGGTTGAAACACAATCATTAACTGAAACAGAAACAGCTGTGTAGGAGGAATAAAACTGGGTGAGGAACAGCCAAACTCAGCTAACAAGGTGAGGTTGCTGAAGACAGTTTACTGTCAAAAGTCATATACCATGGCAAGACTGAGCACAGCAACAAGACACAAGGTAGTTATACTGCATCAGCAAGGTCTCTCCCAGGCAGAAATTTCAAGGCAGACAGGGGTTTCCAGATGTGCTGTCCTCTCTTTTGAAGAAGCACAAAGAAACGGGCAACGTTGAGGGCTGTAGACGCAGTGGTCGGTCAAGGAAACTTAATGCAGCAGATGAAAGACACATCATGCTTACTTCCCTTCGCAATCGGAAGATGTCCAGCAGTGCCACCAGCTCAGAATTGGCAGAAAACAGTGGGACCCTGGTACACCCATCTACTGCCGGAGAAGTCTGGTCAGAAGTAGCCTTCATGGAATACTTGCGGCCAAAAAGCCATACCTCCGACGTGGAAACAAGGCCAAGCTACTCAACTATGCACGAAAACACAGGAACTGGGGTGCAGAAAATGGCAGCAGGTGCTCTGGACTGATGAGTCAAAATTTGAAATATTTGGCTGTAGCAGAAGGCAGTTTGTTCACCAAGGGCTGGAGAGCGGTACACAAATGAGTGTCTGCAGGCAACAGTGAAGCATGGTGGAGGTTCCTTGCAAGTTTGGGGCTGCATTTCTGCAAATAGAGTTGGGGATTTGGTCAGAATTAATGGTCTCCTCAATGCTGAGAAGTACAGGCAGATACTTATCCATCATGCAATACCATCAGGGAGGCATCTGATTGGCCCCAAATTTATTCTGCAGCATGACAACGACCCCAAACATACAGCGTAAAGTCATTAAGAACTATCTTCAGCGTAAAGAAGAACAAGGAGTCCTGGAAGTGATGGTATGGCCCCCACAGAGCCCTGATCTCAACATCATCGAAGTCTGTCTGGGATTACATGAAGAGAGAGAAGCAACCGAGGCTGCCTAAATCCACAGAAGAACTGTGGTTAGTTCTCCAAGATGTTTGGGCCAACCTACCTGCCGAGTTCCTTCAAAAACTGTGTGCAAGTGTACCTAGAAGAATTGATGCTTGATGCTGTTTTGAAGGCAAGGGTGGTCACACCAAATATGGATTTGATTTCGATTTTTCTTCTGTTCACTCACTTTGCATTTAGTTTAATTGATAAATATAATCTATTAACATGTCTATTTTTGAAAGCATTCTTACTTTACAGCATTTTTTCACACCTGCCTAAAACTTTATTATATATATATATATATATATATATATATATATATATATATATATATATATATATATATATATATATAAATGGTAACATTTTGTTGGGTTTTATGAAGCAGGACTCAGGGAGACTGTGGAATTCTCGATTTCAAGATTTATTGGAACTAAATAGAGAATTGCTGTTGGGGACCGGAATTCACACGACCAAAATAATAAGCCCTTAAACTATCACAACTATCACCCTTAAACTATCTCTCCCGCTGTCTCACTCGCTGTCACTCTCCCCCACAGGCTCATGCACCCCCTTATATACCCTCTCCTCATTTCCTGCTGCTGTCCAGCTCAACCAATCAAGCCCATGCTCTGCAGCCCACTTTTTTCCCGCCACTAACTGGGAGAGATAAAGCATGCGCTTAGCCAGTGCATCCCCGGACAGCAGCAGCACGCATTCACACACTCATTCACTCCCCCTTCCCATGCTAACTAATGGCGTGACCCATTCCCCTTACAGTGCATGTAACATAAAATATAGACAAGACAAACAAACGGGACAGACAACGTCGCAAGTCCTGCAACGATGCAGGTTGTTACAATATAAATATACAGACTGCTCCTTTCCACTGCCCGTTTCCACTCTATACTGGAAACACTTTTTACTAGCTAGAATAGGACTTCAATTTTCCCTTAAAGCAGAGGGGACCATCATAATAGTTTATCACATTGGAACTTGTCATTGTACGATGCATACTTTACTGTTGTATTTTGGCACATTTTGGTACCAATTGAACAAATTAGTCATTCGCCCCTTTATGCCGCGTTATGGTCATGGCTCTCATTTTCACAATAATGTGAGATGAACACTGTGCTGTACCTTGATTAGTATCTTTACAAGAATTACTATTATATGGGTTAATACCAAATATTTTGATTTGACACATCTTTGAATATTAAATGTTGCAAAGTGAAAAACAGTTACAATATGTTACCCAACATTATTTCCTCATTTTTTATTTAATTATTTATTTGCCACACAGAAAATGGGTTTGGGTTTATGACTTTCATCTGAGAAAATCTGACTTGAAAAAAAAAATAATTTGACAAGGGAACATTATGGGACTGATTGACAGTGATATGCATAACCTCACCTTGTCAGTGTATTGTCAAGCTTGTATAATTGTTATAAAGCAGAAACATCTTCCTTTAATTATCTGTTCTAAGTCTCATACTCTTCTGTTACACTCCACTGATTGAGTTTGACACAAACTGGAATACTTATCTGAACAAGAAACTGACAACACTACACTGCTGAGGGTCACACAGAAATTACATTTCTACGTACTTCACACACCCCCAGTAGCCATCCTGTAACTGTGTGCTGTTCATCATGCACTGTGGCTGCCGACCTCTGCTGGACTGCATTTGGAAAAGTGCAATTAAAATGTTATACTGAAAAGAACACCCAGGCAACACTGTAAAGAAAGTGTGTGGGGGTGCTTGTCATGTTTAATGGTAAATGTGTTGACACATGTCCTTGTCAAGTTTGTGGACATTTGAGATCAAGATATTGACATTCCTGCCTCGAGCATCGAATTCTGAATTATTCATTGGAACACAATGAGCTATATTCTCACAGCTCTTTGTCCAAAGCGTCATTAGCGAGATTTTCTTTTTTTAAACCGGAGAAGAAAAAAACACATCCAATAAAATTATGAAATCAGAAAAGAAAAGCTCAGGTGTTTATTTAGGAGCTGGTCTGACAGATCAACATCTAGGTGGTGTAAAAAAAAAATAATAATCTAAAGGGGCAGAGTGAAATCAAAGGGGTGCTTTAAACCTGTAACGACTGAAGCAGAAAATGATATACAAAGTGAATCTAGTCAGCAAGAAGAATACATTAGTTAAGATAACTGGGATATGTCACACCCATTAAACAGGGTGAATACAAACACGTTGGTTTGGTAAATCTCTCAAAAGCATATATGTACTGCAAGTGTAAATATACAATAGAATAATCTGATATTACACAAATGATATCATCAGCTATCATTGGAGGGGTTTTTTTCATGTTTTTTGTAATGTATTTTATGTGCTTTCTAAAACACAGAGGGGGGGTAGAGCAAGCAGTGGAGGAGAGTTCAGTCTCCATGTCTGTCCACTCTTCAACCCTTCCTTTTGCTCCTTGCCCGACTGCAAACTGCTTTGAACTGACAAGTTGTTTTGTTATGAGAATTACTTTCCATTGTGCTCAAGGCTGAGACCACCAAACTAATGGCAACTAATGTAGAGCATGTAGGGCAATCCATTGTCCTATCTAACATATTGCTCAGATTTCTACACATGGGTAAGGACAAATTTGAACTCCACAAAGGAAAAGTTCAACTGCAGACCGCCATGCAGGTACAATCAGAAACTACTAGAGAGTGTGCCTTTTGTAAGGCACTGAGCATGAATGCTTCATTCAGAAGAACACAGATACAAACTTGTTTCCCAGATCAGCAGGGGCACTTAAGGCTGTGCTAGAAGTTTTACAAGGTACACTGGCATCCCTAATGTGCTCAGCGTTTGTAACATTACATATGTAGCTAAGGCCACTCGCTGACATCCATCCATGTCACACTGTGATATATGCACCGTACCTAGTATATTATTATTGATAAGCTTGTGTAATAGGCCGGTGACCATGCACATCGCAAATGAGCCAGCTTGTCTGCATGCATGGTTATACTATAGCTTTTAACCACATCTCAATTCATCGCCAGGGGACAGAATTCATAAGAGTGTTGCATCTCACAACACTGCCTGTATGGAAAACCTGAATTATAATGTGTTCTGTCATTACCAATAATATATTTAACTGCACCTGTCTTCTGTAAACTGTATTAGATGTTTGTCTAAATAATATCAGTTTTGTATTTCAGTGAAGGTTGCTTCCTGAACCCATGCTGTTTCCCTGGAGAAATATCATGAGACGTATTTTACTAGGCAATACAAACAAACATATCATTTAAATTAATAAAAATAGGCAATTCAGAAAATAATGTACGTTCACCTGCACTATGCCATTTCTTGTCCAAGAAAATCACACTTTGTATCCACCACTGGGGTTTATTTACTGGTCTGTACCACAGGGGCATGGGATTACAATCCTGAATAAAATAACCAGAAACGGTTACAGTCAGACAGTTCTGTGATGACATATTACACCAGGCAAGCTGTCACAAATTGGCAACGATTCAACACACAACTAGGCAATGAAATCTAGAGATCGCTCTCGGTGTGAGAAAGATAATTTTTTATTTTGTGTCAATAAGGAGCTACCACCCCCACCCCCAAATATGGTTCAGACAGAGTGCATTTTAAAGAAAAAAAGAATTGAATACAGGGATGTGTACCGTAAGTCTATGCTTTCTTTCTGTATGAGAGTCAAATCTTTAGGCCTATCGTGCATTAAAGATTTTAGTGAAACTATTTTACTGAATATTACCCGTATTTCTACCAGGGATTTCAAGAAGAAATTCCAGGATACACTTACAGTACAGCTGTAGTTGGTGCTACAGCTTCAAAAACGGCAGAGGTTTTTTTTTCATAGTTTCAGGCATATCTTTTGTTTATGGTAGTTTCATTTTAATAAAGGATGCAGTCAGAACTAATTTCCAGGAGCTGTATCCTGGACATAACAGACCAAATGAGTTATTCATATTGCTATAATAGTTTACATTTTAATGTTTGATTTTGGTTTGCAGTACTCTTTTGTATTGCTTATTATTCATGAGAAAAATGATTATTATAAATAGTAATATTAAGTGGCTAGAGCCCATTCATGAACATTGTGTGTTAAGCTCTCACAAGTTTGTGTGTGTGTGTGTGTGGGGGGGTGGATGTGTGGGTGTGTGGGTGTGTGGGTGTGTGTGTGTGTGTGTGTGTGTGTGTGAATATAACATTTTCAATTAAGATACAGATAGGAACATGATGTCATGGCAAGTAATGGAACCAGCTCAATCAGTAGATATGGGGATCAGAGGGATCAGCTCATCACTTTGCTTCACTTCACTTATTGTGCAGGTCACTTTTGGTATTGATCCACACACTGAAGGTTAGGTTTCGTTTAGGTTCTTAATTATGGTACAGTTCATATATAAGTGTTGATGTTCACACTTTAAAGGATTTAAACTAATATGCTAATACTGTATGTCTTGCCTTAACTGTGAGATCATTTTTTCAGCCATCTCTACAGTGGTTCAACCGCAAAACTGTAAAAAGCAAACAATCAAATCTTGTGTCTCTATTCTTTCTAGTTATCAAGCTGTTTATTAACATAGCTGCCATTTAAAAAGCAACTGTGGTGATGCATTCACTGTTTTTTTAACATTTGAAATAAAAATGTGTGTGTGTGCCTCGTTCTTTTTAAACTGCCTCCAGTCAGTTGTTTACAAAAACCTTTGAGATACAGCATGCAAGCAATAAAAAAGTGAACCTAACAATTCAGAAAACATGCTGCGAAAAAACTATGGTTAGAAGCAGGATTAAAATAAAATGTACAAGTATATCAGTAACATCATATGATCAGTATGATGGAAATGTTAATGGCTATGTATAGAATAAGAAATGGAAATGGATAGTTTAATATAATAAGTATTGTATGAGGCCCAGATGTCATTAGGTTTTAACCAGGCAAGCACACGAGTATCACAGTAAAATGTATTGAACGTACATATGTTCGTACGACCCAGGGATAATAAGAATTATAATAAAACAAATTAATGTCTGGTCTCTTTAAAATGTAGGAGTGAACCAATAAGTCATTGTGATTTATTTAAAAAGTGTGTATGTTTGAATGTAGCATGTTTAGTGTGGAGGATATAATTAAATGACTGAAGTAACTCTTACAGAGTAGTAAGCAAGCTAAAGTCCCCAGCTTCAAATAACCACAATAAACATACACACCAGCCTCAGAGCTCTGTACAGCTGCTGTAGGTTCCTTTTACCACTTCCAGCTTGACAGGTATATTATTTCTATTAACTCGACCAGACCTGTAATTGAAAGAATTCATTCACTACTACAATAAAACAGTAGCTAGATCCCTCTGCCCCATGTTTAGCTTTGGACGACAGCTATAAAATGGCATTTTTATTGGACTTTACACTACAGTCACATAAAGGGATAATGTATGACAAACAAGAATGACTTGTTTTGGTAAACATCTTTAAAGGAGCCTATAAAAAGGAAAGCAATCAGCACTGGAGATTTTTTTGTAACAATGTTTGATGACACTCTGGCAATAACTAAAGTTATTTGTCTTGGTTCTGTACTCATAAAGGCTAAAGTTAGTGAATGCAATTTGCTGATGTATCAGTATAAAAATATTGGAACTAAAGTAAATTACCAGTAAGTTTTTTTGGTTTTTTTGTAAAGATTCTACATGCCAATGTTTTTAAAAGTTCAGCACAATAAATGGGACAGCTTTGAAAGACGTTGTAGCAAAGCGCCCTGCTATGTCCTTTCAGATTTACCCTTCCTCAATGGGTAACGGCAGAATAAGAAAAAAAAAGGTATCAGAAGCTTCCTTCACCAGGAGAGAGGGCTCTGGCAGATTCACAGGCGTCTTGTCAAATGAACGCTACTAAACAATATTATTCATGATTGAATGAATATTGAAATATGTCAAAATGTCTTGTCAGAAAAGAAAAGCCACCAGATGAATTTTTTTTAAATCTACAAACAATCAGAATTCTTAGATTTATTTTGTTTGTTTGCTGGAGTCCTACACATAAGGAGGGGGCTTCTGTGATAGAATATTGCAAATACAAGTGTAGTGATTGTATAAATAAGAACGGGGTTAGTTTTAATGGGGAACCTGACGCTCTGTGCCTAGCAGCCTGCCTGCTGTGTTTAGTTGCAGGAATGAGCAGCGTGTGTGTGTTTACCAGCTGCTAGCTCCTAATCAGCAGGTTGGCGTGGTGCAGCAGAGCGCCGGGAATAAAAGGGTACCTATACTGATGAAGGCTGCTGTAAAGCCATAGGGGTCAGAGCACTGCTGCTGACGAAGCATCGGGCCATCTGTGCCGCTGAATGACTGGGCTCAGGAAACTAAGCGACCCCCTCTAACGGCGATCGTGTGTATATTCCGAGGTCGGGAGGTGATCGGGTGTTTTGTTCTGAGATCGTGTGTATATCTGAGTTTGGAATTGCTTGAACTGCCTGAGGATCAGGGAGTTTGTTTTGGGATAGTACATCCCACCCAGTATAGCAGAGAGGTTTGGAAGCGGGACCTCCATTTATTAGCGGAGTAGCGCGAGCCGTCTTCATGGCACCATTGAACACTTATTTACAGTATGTGGTAAATTATACAAATCACCTCAATTTCACAACAGACCCAATCCATACAAGAAGAAAAGGCCCCACACCGTCAGGGACCATCAACTCAAGGCATAATACCAGATGGAGCTTCACTAAGAATAAGGTGACCATATGGCTCTGTGGTTCAGCGGGGCAGTCCAAGCTTTTCAGCTCGCAACCCAATGCATTCTGGTACATTTGACCTGTCTCAGGTAACATTCTTACCTTTAAGAGAAGCAGGACTACGCTTACCAGAATGCATTGGATTCATGAGTTGAAAAGCCTGAACTATCCCAAACTAACCCGCTGAACACAGCCATATGGTCACCTTAACTAAGAAATTACGTGATATGGCAAACCTTACAGCTCTCTTGACCCTGCCTTTGCCATTCTATTACTATAGTTGAAAGGTCACCACATCATGTGATTTCTTTGGAACCAGGAAGTATTCAAAAAGAGGATTATAAAACCAAAGTTTTAAAAAAGTGTATGCTTCATTTTCATAAAAGAAAAGGACTTTGATTTAAAGCGCTGGGACAGCGGAGGGATTCTGTAGGGGGTAAAATTCCCCCTGGGTTGGAACTAATGCAAGACCAGTATTGTTTTAAGGGGGTTCCTTCAGATAAGCCATGCAACCAAAGACTATAGACATTAAATAGCCAATGTCTATATGGGCAGCAGTGTGGACTCTTGACCAGAGGGTCGTGGGTTCAATCCCAGGTGGGGGACACTGCTGCTGTACCCTTGAGCAAGGTACTTTACCTAGATTGCGCCAGTAAAAACCCAACTGTATAAATGGGTAATTGTATGTAAAAATAATGTGTAAAAAATAATGTAATTATATGTAAAAATAATGTGATATCTTGTAACAATTGTAAGTCGCCCTGGGTAAGGTAATAATATTCTAAAGAGCAGATGTGTTTAACCAGACCAAAACCCCAAACTGATCAAACAACTCTACCCTAGCTAATTTCCTATTGTCTGAATTAATTAAACATTTAAGTTCAGTTTCCCCAACCATCATAAACAAAGAAACGTCATAAGGTATACATATGTTTTTAATAAGGTTTCTAGTCCTTTACTTGTTAAAAAAATCAAATGTATCCATGGAGGAAAATAAGCACCTACCAGTTCACAGTGTCTTCAAGAACCCCCTCCCCCTGCGATCACAGTGGATTTACAACCAGTGGGGTTTATTCACTAATTAAACTGATAAAACACAAGATTCCTATGCATTTAAACTACTTCAGTCTTGGCATATTACACAATTTAAGACTCCATCCACAAGTGCTAGGGCAGATACCAGGCTAGCGTGCATTAATCCACTCAGTCTGTGATCAGAGAGATGTTTGGGATACTGAACGTGCACAGGAGGTAATAGATGCTCCTTGTCATTGCAGTGGTGCACGACACTGCAGCACCTCATTCACGCGTGATAGCTATCTGGGTTGTTGTATACTGTATTGCAGATGGAAGGGTCTTACTTGGGGACCGAAGTAGATGTGGTCCCTGCTAGTAGAGAGATTGCGGAATGATATAGCTAGCAGGACCTACAATAATAAATCATACTTTTATAAACAGGCCGGCTGTTGTAATAAAAATAACTGCAACCTGTGACAATAATAGCTACTTGGATCCATTGCACTGCATGTGGCCCAGTAAAATATTGGATTTACAGTAATGTGCTCTCTTTGTTTCCAATGAGGTGTATGACAGGCATTCCTTGGGTTTAAGCCTTAACTTTCTTGAAAAGCTGTAATTCTTTTGGATTTGTCTGAAACAGAGGACTGCCTATAACACCCAAGCAGACATGTTCAGGACTGCCTGTGTTTTAGGTTTTGTAAAGTTTAGACAAGCTCTAGCTGCCCTACAGCCC